>SKCR01001480.1:0-36694 GCA_019454045.1 Zanthoxylum bungeanum
TTGTAACCGATTCGGTTCTGGTTCCAAAATGGAGGAACCGGAATTGGACTAAGGAACTGATCTATGGAACCAAATTTTCAACCGAATTTGCCAAAGTGAGTTTTAAGATTCTGTTTGGCATAGTTCTGTTTAAGAGTTCCACGAAAATAGGCCTTAGAGAGTGAGGGAATATTTGAAATCCTCCAATCAGCAAATGAAAACATTGATCCATTGCTTCCATCCTTGAAGATATTATTCTTTCTGTTTCACCTAGGCAAAAGCCAACCTGTTTATCATGTCGACCGAAGACTAACCCCTTGTAGCTGCAGGCTCAACGACTCACTTTCTTAATCCTTCACTTGCCTTCAATCAAACTCTATCTTCTGGGGAACGTAGTGTTTTTTGCTTGTTTGTCTAGGGTTTCTTAAACATTTTGTGTCATTTTCTCTCTTTTTTTTCCTTTTTGCTGCAGGGTTGAGGTCTGCAAGTGCGTGAGAAGTTTACTTCAGACAAGTAATTCCATCAAAACTCTGTAGACTTAGGTCATTGTTCCATTATTTTTCCTGGATAAAAAACATTAGGACATGATATCAGTTTACATAAGATTTTGCTACTTTCTAACTTAGATGAGTTAACTTTCTTCAGTATTTGAACCTTTGATTGTCAGTTTCTTGCACTTTGGGCCCTTCTGTTGCTGGAACAATTGTTTTCGTTTTGTTCATTGGTTTGTGGCAATATGGTTTATGGAATGTTACTTTTCCTTCATTCTGTCAGTTGGTACTATTGTGAGGCTCTTCGTTTAGTGAATAATAAGGCTACAAAGCTCATACTACAGAAGATTAATGTTGGGCTCAGCTGGATCGGAATTGAATTGGAACCGATTAATAAAGTATCATATTTAATTGAATAGGTTCATATTCCAGGCGGAATTGAATTAGAACCGATTAATATGATATCCTATTTAATTGAGTAGATTCTGTTTCCACTTAATTATGAACCGATTTTTTCTGAACATGTTAGGCATTGTTGAAAAGTAAGTGGAGATGTTAGGTAATGAGACTTTCGTAAAGTAAATTATTAATTTTTAATTAATAATTTTATTTAATTAAAAATTACAATTATATGTATATATATATATATATAAGTTTTAAATTTTAATTTTTGTTTTTTGTTTTTTTAAATTGAAACGGTCCAATTTAATTTACCGATTGATTTTTTGAAAGTTGGTTTTAATTCTCGCCGTCGGTGACCAATGATCGGTTAATTTTATTTGACAAGACACTCATAGAATTAAATATATAGGAATCTATTTTTATGGGTGGTTTGGTGGCGGGGTTTCCATCGTTTCCAAAAAAAAAAAAAAAAAAAAAAAAAAACTATAATTATTGTTAACGTAATATCATTTAAAATAAAATTAACATTATCACAGTCGGGGTTTTATCTGTTTCACTTAAGTCAGAATGGATGGTTTGACGATAGGGTTTCCAAAAATTTCCAAAAATAAAATAATAATAATAATAATAATAATAATATCATTTGTTAATATCTTATTTTACTATGTTATAGATTTTCTTATTTTGGTAGGCTTTCATATTTTAATGTGTTATAGGTTTTCTTATTTTAATAATTTTGCTTATTGCTAGATTATATTGAGTTGTGCATGATATAATATTAATAATATTTTACTTTTGTAATCTTTAACTTGGAAAAAATATATATATTAAGTCTATTCTTTTATGTTTTCTTTTTGTGTCCCTAGGCGTGGTTTGATGGTGTATGGCTCAGGATCTCCCCTTAAGGTCATGGGTTCAAATCCAAAGAGTGAGTTTTTTGTAAGAGCTTGGGACAGTCGGAGATTTTATCTGTTCCACTTAAGCCTGGAATGAGTGATTTAACTGCAGGGGTTTCCAATGATTCAAAAAATATATTTTCTTATTGTAATAATTTTTTATTTAATAGCTTTTTAATTTTTATTATATAATAAAATAAATTATATAGAAAAAAGTTACTGAATTATTAAAAAGGCTGTTGAAAACAGTTATTTTGTGTTCGTCTCCATTGCAGTGATTGGAATCTATCAGAAATATTCAAGATAAGAAAATATAGATGATACAAAATATTATAAATTATGAAACAAATGTTAAAATATAAGATAACATCAATAAATAATCATATTTTATGAAATTATGATTTTATGAATATTAATTTATTTACTTGATAAAACGTTAAAACACATACTCTATTAATATTAACATTAACACTTCCATCAAGTTCTATCGAATGACCTTTAACGACTCCCGGACTTTTATATTCACTCTTAGACTCTTGGTCAACCATATGGCTCAAAATTCAAAAAGCATGCCGGCTGGGCTGCCACCATGTTCAATGACCCTTTACAGTTATATATAGGTGTTTGATAATCTTACAAGTTATCACTACACATTCTCACCGCAAAAGAGACGTCACTGAGTAAAGAATAAAGAAAGAAGGAGCCAATAATGTTGCTTCAAATGAATCCTTGTTCATGCCTCTCTCTCAAATACAATAATTTGCAACAAGTTGGTAAGGATCTGTTAATATTCCAGTCGCCACAGAGGCAAATACATGGGTTTTTTTGTTTCCCTTGAGCTTCTTTTGATATTTATATAATATTATTTTATAGATTTTTTATTCATTGCCATTTTCATTTTCAGGATCTGTTAAAACATTCCAGTCGCCAGAGAGGCAAATACATGGGTTGGTAAACAGAATTCAAAACAACAAGTGAAGCACTCCATCAAAAGCTCCTCCCAAAATTTCCCCTCACAAAGTTCAGTTTTTTGTAACAATAAAATTAGAAATCATAAAGCATTAAATAAATCAACAGTCCTTTTAGCCATAAAAGATGGTCATGCATCATCAAAATCAGAGGATGATTGGAAGGGCTTCGTGGATGTTTTAAACAAGAAGTTGTATGCATTCTATCGTCTCTCTCGTCCCTTCGCTTGGATTAGTCTTGTGAGTTGCTTTTCACCTGTTATATATCTTTTTATAATTTTATGATGATTGACAAATTTGTTTTGGTTAAATTTTATCAGGTTATAGGGATATTATCAGTTTCTTTGCTTCCGGTACAAAGTCTTGCCGAATTGACTCCTACATTTTTCATGCAAGTATTGAAGGTAAATTCTTCTTGTGACAGAGAGGCCCTAGTTTTTATTTTCAGAAATTAACACGTAAACTCTTTTTGGGATATACACATAAATTCTAATTGATGAATATTTCAGTCCGCGGTGCCCGCAATTCTCATGAATATTTTTGTGGCTGCCATAAACCAATTGTCTGATGTTCAAATAGACAAGGTATTTATTTTTACATCAATTATGCTTATTTGTTGCATTCGTAATTAATTTTGCTTCTCTGCTAACAAATCAGCTTATTTAATTAACATTAACATCCTCAAAGGTTAACAAGCCTCATCTTCCACTTGCTTCTGGAGATTTTTCAATGGGAGAGGGAGTTGCAATTGCTGTGTTATCTACATTGACTGTAAGCAACTGCCTTCGAATTTAATCCTCAATTTTTTACCCTTTATTTTCCTAAATACATCGTTAATGTAACATCTGTAACATTGGTCATAATTAATTTGCAGAGTCTGGCTATGGGGATCATGCTCAAATCTCCACCACTCTTTATCGGCCTCATCGTATGGTGGATAGTTGGCGCAGCTTATTCCATCGATGTAAGCACCCAAATTGATTCATAAAATTGGTTTCTTGATCAAATAAATAACTGTCTTCTAATTGTTCTTCCGAGTTCCAAATTTTGCAGCTTCCCTTTCTTAGATGGAAGGGCAGTCCATTGATGGCTGCAGTGACCCTTATCATCCTGAACGGATTACTAATACAATTTCCGTACTTTGTACACGTCCAGGTATAAACAAATTATTAATTTTTCCCATATATAGCAACTAATTATATACTTTCAAGTCACTAATGAAGTGGATTTGATAAATATATACATAGAAATATGTGCTAGGTAGACCTGTGGAATTCACGAAACCACTGTTTTTTGCTGCTGCTTTCATGGCCATCTTCAATGTTGCATTTGCATTTTTAAAGGTAATTCAGAAATGAATACATATATGAACCAGAGGGGGAAAAAAAAAAAAAAGATAAAAAAACAATACATAAATAATTTTACTTATTTCCACTTACAACAGGATTTACCTGATGTGGAGGGTGATAAAAAATTTGGCCTTCGAACGCTTCCTATTATGATAGGGAAAGAAAGAGTGAGTATTTTTTATTTTTTTACATTAAATTTTATTTTCTTTGATATGAATCTCAATACAGCATAATAATTTGCTAACAAATGATGTTTTCTTTTTTAAGGTATTTTCGATTTCTGTTAATATGTTGTTAATGGATTACGGAGCTGCTGTACTAGCTGGAGCTTCTTCGCCTTTCCTGTTATGCAAAATTGTCACCGTAAGAACTGCTATAATTTCTACAATAAATTTTGGCCAGATGTAATCATCATCAATCATTATTAAGATTTTTTTTTTTTTATTTTTTTGTTGTTGCTTGCAGATAATAGGCCATTCCACACTTGCTGCCATTTTGTGGCGTCAAGCTCAAACCATTGATCTCTCTGATACTAAATCAATGCAATCTTTTTATATGTTCATTTTTAAGGCAAGTGATTACACTTTCATGTTTGAATAGTGAATCAAATTCCAAGTAAGTTTTATTATTTACTTGAGGACTGATTTGTTAATATTAACGCATCTGCAGTTGTACTATGCCGAATTCTTCCTTATGCACTTCGTACGCTGAGAAGGAGAGCAGGGCTCAGGCTCCTTTGAAAATGAATTGGCCAACTCTAGAAAGGGGAGATGTCTTTTAAAAGATATCAATATAATAACTTTATGTATGTTTTCAGCAATTTTTGTTTTAATAATTATGGTTTTGCTATGTCACTTGTGCATTCGTACAATGCTGCGTCAATTGATCTCTTTGTTAGTAAAAGATCAAACCAATCATACACAATTTGTGTATATAGAACAAAGAATGCATAATTGATACTAAATATCTCTCAACCTTGAAAGTTATCTCAAGGGTTGAGGTTTTTCTTCATATTTATAAATTCACCATCTGTCCCTTTTACTTTTTGGGTTTTAAATATTGGCAAATTCTGTCTCATAACTTGTTTGTTTTAGTTATAATGAATTAGGCAAGGTTTCGATACATTTAGACAAACATTGAAGATCAGTTTTGAAGTTTGTTCAAAATGCATTCTAACGAAAACTGTCCGAACAAAGTATTTGGTTGTTCGAATGAAAGTTTATATGCCCACCTCGTTCGAACAGAAATGTGATATCAAGAAAATCTCATATGTTTATCTTATATTTTTGGGGCTTAGAAACCCTAACCTATGTTTTCACACGACGTCCTCCCTAGAGTAGGCCCAACCCTAAAAAAAGGCTTACGGATTTCTTTAGCTCGAACATGCTATATGTCATACAAATCCAACAAATATGCACAAATAGTACATCTTAAATTATAACATACTCGATGCTCATTACCAGTGGAAAGTTTTGCCTGTTGGCCTCAAGGTAGCGCCATCACTATTTCAGAAGGCAATGACAAAGATTTTCCAGCCTATCATGCACCATACGCTGGTCTACATTGACGACTTGCTTCTTTTCTCAAAAGATGTTGAGTCATATTACCAGCTGTCACGATTTTTATGGCACATCAAAGATCTTTCCCCAAAGAAGTCCAGAACCTTACAGAAGCGATCCCCATTATGGATCTCTATCCAAGCAACATCTATAAAGCGGTTTAAGAGGTTCCTAAAAAGCATCAAAATCTCAAAGATCTCCAGACAGAAGATCTTACAGATAAATGACCTTGCCTCTTTACGTCTTGTCACCATGAAAGACGTTGGTCTCACTATTAGGCTTGGATAATGGAACATTTTCTCTCTAAAATTAAGGGTTACAACCCCTATAAAAGGAGGATCACCCTGGACGATAAAATCCATGAATCACACAAAATCATGGAGAACATTCCTGAAGAGCTTAATCTTAGCCACATACAGAATATTCAGGAGAAATTCTCAAGATGGCCAGCCCCATCAAGAGCCATCCTTGACCCAGCCTTCACAGACAGTCTTAAGGATCAATTCTATGAAAGTCTATTTGATCATCCTAATGTTGTTTTGCCTAATGGAATTGCGGAAGAAATCATTGACACCTATCCATCATGTTTTCAAAAATGGTGTTCTATCCTCCAAATTATTTGGGATGGAAAGTCTGATGGTTTGACTCAGTACAAGGATGCTATTATTCATTGTGGATATGAAACCTTTCATTCCACGATATTCATCAAGAGTCAAATTTTCTTCCAGAGCTATAAATGGGATTTGGGAGACCTTTTTTAGCATGGTTTCCTCAACGGTTTTGTTTTAGGACAAAATCCTGTTCAATCTGACTATCTGGGAATTGAGGAAGAATGTCTCAAATTACTTCCTCCTAATGTCTGCAATGAAATAAGGAGATGGTACAAGCGACATGGTAGTGTCAATGTTAGGATTGATTCTATCTCTCCAGAATGGACACATTACTGTTTGAATGTTTACCCTTCTATGCATCTGATCCGGA
Source organism: Zanthoxylum bungeanum (assembly GCA_019454045.1). Taxonomy (NCBI): domain Eukaryota; kingdom Viridiplantae; phylum Streptophyta; class Magnoliopsida; order Sapindales; family Rutaceae; genus Zanthoxylum; species Zanthoxylum bungeanum. Next base: position 6,626 of record SKCR01001480.1, read on the forward strand.
TTATCCCTTCATCATATTTTCCTTCCTGGAAACTTTCTGTTTGGCCTTCCAGACCAAAACCCAGGAAATATTTCGGGGTTGATGATCTTTTCCCTGAAGCTCTATCATTAGAACACACTCATAGGATCGGAGCTTTGTCTGCAGATAATGTTCGCCGGAGCTTAGAATGCAAAACAAATGATAAAGCATGGCGACGATTCACTACTATTGAGGAATCATCCAGATATATTATATAAGGATACAACAAGATCGGTTTCTCCCACAATCTCTCCGGGAAAATCATTGATGGTGATATACCCATGACCAGCAAGGCTAAGGCCCAGTGGGATGAGTACCAGTTTGAGGATGACCCTCTATAAGATATCCAGCCACATGATTATTTCTCGTAATCATGTTGTTACTTTTGTTTGATTTCAATAATTCATGCTTTAGACAGCATAATTAGCGTGCTTTATCTTTATGTCGTTTTCATGCTTTAGCATCTTTGCTTTAGCATCTTTTCTTTTGCTTTTCTTTGTAAAAGTATATTCATTTACTTTAGCTTTTGCTTTAGTTAAAAGAGTGGTTTTTATTTAGCCTTATCCCTTTGGTGTGGGGTCATGTCCCACCAAAGATGCTTTGTGTTTCCTCTCCTCCATCTATATAGGAGTGAGGTTTTCATTTTGTAATCAAGCTAAGTTTGAGGAATAAAATTTCTAAGTTTGCTTATTCTCTCATGTCTAGCTAAACAGCCATGAGGTTCTCTCTCAAAGCACGAGGGAGTTCTCTCCCCTCGATTACTATTACTTATCCATGAGTTTGCAGTTCACCTCTATCTATCTCTATGAATATTCTCTTCACTCGCCACGTTGGTGGATCTTGTGAATCAGAAAACAGTTGGAAAACAACACCCTCGATCCTATCTTAGGCGGTCTCCTCTGTGAGTCATGTTCACCCGAAGTGTGGGCACCGAGGCCAGGAGTGCCGTTTATGCCGTTTAGTGCGGTGGTATGGATGTAGCAGAGAGAAACCGGATGTTATGGTATCAGCGCCGGAGCATTTACTGTTCAAAAAGGTGGTAAAATAGTGGATTGATAATAGTGGTCGTGGTGGTGGAGTTCTCTTCTCTGTGTGAGTTGGAGGGAACCTTCTTCACATATACTGTCTAAACATATTGAGAGTCGTTCAAACACTTAGCTATGTCTACTATAGAGTCTTCTTCTTCGTCTTCTACTTCTAGTAGTGAGTTAGTAAGAATATCTTCTACTCTTTTTTTACCTCGTTCTTGTTCTAAAAGAATGGCCTCTAAAATTGAAAATTTTGTGGAATATTCACATGTTCCAGAAGGTGTTCAAGTATCTAAGACCCCTTCGCTTCTGTTAAACCCTTCCAGCCTGTACAAAAGACCCAGTACTATTACTAGGAGTATTCGTACTCTTATCTCTACACATCGTCCTACTGCTAAGGAATATGTCCAGTCCTCCAAGCTGGATCAGTGCGCTCTCCCCGCCACACAGGATGAACAATATGTAGATTTGGAGATTCCGAAAGATTTCATCTCCAGTTGGAAATCAGAAGGGTACACTCATTTCCATATGGGTGCTGTGAGAGTTATCTTGACTCTCCATGGAAGGAAAGGATTACCCGTGACTGCTAGACTTGCTTTGTTGGATTCTAGATTCAAGGAGTACCAACACGCAGTGATTGGCACTGTTCTCACCATTCTCCATGCTTACACGTCAAAGCCCCACCGACTAAAAGACAAACCTTTAATATGTTGTTAATGGCTTACGGAGCTGCTGTACTAGCTGGAGCTTCTTCGCCTTTCCTGTTATGCAAAATTGTCACCGTAAGAACTGCTATAATTTCTACAATAAATTTTGGCCAAATGTAATCATCATCAGTCATTATTAAGATTTTTTTTTTTTGTGTTGCATGCAGATAATAGGCCATTCCGCACTTGCTGTCATTTTGTGGCGTCAAGCTCAAACCATTGATCTCTCTGATACTAAATCAATGCAATCTTTTTATATGTTCATTTTTAAGGCAAGTGATTACACTTTCATGTTTGAATAGTGAATCAAATTCCAAGTAAGTTTTATCATTTACTTGAGAACTGATTTGTTAATATTAACGCATCTGCAGTTGTACTATGCCGAATTCTTCCTTATGCACTTCGTACGCTGAGAAGGAAAGCAGGGCTCAGGCTCCTTTGAAAATGAATTGGACAACTCTAGAAAGGGGAGATGTCTTTTAAAAGATATCAATATAATAACTTTATGTATGTTTTCAGCAATTTTTGTTTTAATAATTATGGTTTTGTTATGTCACTTGTGCATTCGTACAATGCTGCATCAATTGATCTCTTTGTTAGTAAAAGATCAAACCAATCATACACAATTTGTGTATATAGAACAAAGAATGCATAATTCATACTAAATCTCTCTTAACCTTAAAAGTTATCTCAATGGTTGAGGTTTTTCTTAATATTTATAAATTCACGGACAATTATGACTCATAATGTCACTATTTGTACAGATCATGGTGATGTTGTACAAATTAACTATGTGACAAATGAGATTGCACTCTTATCATTTGTGATTAGATCACCTAGATGTATAAATGATAGGAGGTCCCTATGATTAGTTCCTGGATTGAGGTGATATGAGACAGTATCAGTCCACGAAGGATTAATCATTAAATATCCCTAGTCAGAGTATTATCGAGATTGGACATCGATAATGCGTAAAAGACTAGTATTACACGTGTGCGCGTTGTGAGAGCATAACGGCATAGTTCTCATATATTTGGGTATAGGATACTCTTGCAAGTGTAATAGGAGGTTGTGTTTTACCGATGGTACGGAAAACAACTTCGCTCTGGATAGATCCCTCGGAATTTCATTGGCAGTATGACTATGTGTCTATGGAAGTCTAAAATCAGGGTAGGTGTATTTGGTCTTAACTTGAGACTTGCACCGCTAATACTTGCAACAATCAATATATTTTGGTTTTGATCATTCAGGGCTTTAACCGGTTCTGTGTACGCCTTTTCTGGGTATATTGAGAATCGTAGTGTATTGGGTGTGATGTCAAGATGGAAGTATCACTCCAGTCATAGTGGAGATGATGTCACGTAGGATACGGTACTAGTACTCTTAAGTACTGCAGTCATCGGGATATTATGACTATATCATGTATATCCGATTATAGAGACTAGTTATCAGACATCTGACGTGTGCTTCGTACGGGGCAGATACAATTCCAGCCCAAACCTAGCACGTGACATCCGATACTGGATCGAAATACGCGATACTACGTATACTACGCCTGATATAGATCATATATTCCTGTAAGGATATTTCTGAAGAATTAGGTAGGCATGGCGCTTTGCTAGAAACCAACCTTGTCTTGTAAATCGGTAAAACGTAATAGTAGGTACGTACGTGTTCGGATAGTCCGACGATCGAATTTACTGCCAACATAATTGGGGATCTCATGGGTCGCTTCGCGAAGATTCACCGATGACGTATGACTCGCACTTTATTAATCTGGGATTAATTAGTAGAGAGAGAAAATTAATATGGGATTAATTGCGGAAATATTTTATCTGGGATAAAATATTAATTAAAGAGAGAGAACGATTAATTTGGAATTAATCGATAAATAAATATTCGATATATTGTATGAATTTGGATTTCGACGCGGAATTAAAATTAGATTTTAATTCGGGAGAACGAATTAATTTAGAATTAATTCGTTAGCGACGTAAATAGTGATTTTGCTATGCATAATTAATTAATTACGTCGCAACGGAAAAATTCGTTAATTTGGAATTAGCGAACCCGAGCTCGGGAGTGTTTGCGAGCGCATTCGCATTTCAAATTCGAGTGCGGCACGCAAGTCACATCAAACGTCAAATCGCTAGTCACATCAAGCGTCAAATCATTAGTCACTTTGAGTGATGTGACAACTATTCACTAGATTGATGTGATGTCTAGTCACTTTGAGTGACTTGACAACTTGTCATGAGTGATGTGAATAGTGATGCAAGTGGTTTGCATAGTTGCTTTGACTTTTTGAAAAAACAAATTTAATATATCTTTATTTGATTTTTTGAAAATCATATAAGTGTATTAGATACACATTTGGCCACTAACTAAGACATCTCTCTCTCTCACTCTTCTCTTCTTCTCTCACGCTCAAGGGGCATTTCTTCCTCTTCTTTCACTGCACTTTGCCGAGAGTTAAAGGAAGCAATAGGAAATTTTCCGGCAAAATTTCCGTAGTGCTAGCACGCTTTAGAGTCTTGTGAAGGTGATAGGGAACTGCACCCGTGAGCATGGAATCATCGACACAAAGATTGGAGCACACTTGAAGATCCATGGCCGAAATTCTTGGAGGACAGAAACTGCTCACTGCCGAGCCTTGGAGGAGAAATGTTTGGAGTTTTGTTCTTCGACGCATCGCTCAACTGCTCAATGTAAGTATTCTGCAACTTCCTCGATGTATTCACATGTTGTTTTATGCTTGATAATCGATCATCGGGACCGTAGAAACTCCAACACATCTGTCCCTTTTACTTTTTGGGTTTTAAATATTGGCAAATTCTGTCTCATAACTTGTTTGTTTTAGTTATAATGAATTAGGCAAGGTTTCGATACATTTAGACAAACATTGAAGATCAGTTTTGAAGTTCGTTCAAAATACATTCTAACGAAAACTGTCCGAACAAAGTATTTGGTTGTTCGAATGAAAGTTCAGATGCCCATCTCTTTTGAACCATGTATCGGGTCGTTCAAATAGAAATGTGATATCAAGAAAATCTCATACGTTTATCTTATATTTTTGGGGCTTAGAAACCATAACCTATGTTATCACGACGTCCTCCCTATAGCATGTCCAACCCTAGAAAGAGGTTCGCGGACTTCTTTAGCTCGAACATGCTACATGTCATACAAATCCAACAAATATGCACAAATAGTACATCTTAAATTACAAATTTAGCAAATCAGTGAATATCTCTCCAATATTATGGTTTACAAAAAAAATCTTAAAAATATACAAAAGATGACTTAAATATCTGGACCAACCCAAAGATAATAATGGTGGCACGTGGACCAAATTTTGGTACAGCTACTGTTGTGCTGGCGGACTACCTAGAATGTTTGGGAAAATGGGAATGAACTTAAAGAGCTCAGTAAGTAAAGCACTCATACTCTCAACATGACTTCACCAATAATATATATATATATATATATATAAGTATATATAATATAATATATGAAAATAACATATACTATATATTATCTCAAGCAATCATCCCACAACAATACAAACATCCATCAAACATGGTTGTTAATCCGAGTCCAGTATAATAGTGAATTGAAACCAATGAGAGAGTACCCCATCACAACTTCCAAGGTTTCCCACTGTATTATCCCGCAAAATATGTATGAGTGAGTTAACATCAGTGGGAGAATCTCTCATCATACTCCCAAGGTTTTTCACCATATTATCACGCAAAATATATCATCATATCTCATCTCATCTCTGGCCACTATTATCCAAAACCTAACAGCATAACATAACATCACACATCATCTAATACAATCACATCTCATATTCAATCCATTAATCCCATCTCAACAATCATAAATTCATATTTCTCATGCTTTCAACAACTCAATATAATATCTCCATATATATATAGTTATAATTATACCAATATATATATATTTGAACTTTCACAACAATCATCAATCAACAAACAATTATGTTAAGGGAATCGTCGTGCATTGTACTTACCTATATCCACGCAAAAGTCCTAATATGTCTATATATTCGCTAAGATTATGGAAAAATGTAAAATTACGACTGGAAGAATTTGGCGACTGGCTTTCCTCTTCCTCCTCCCACATATCTTCTGCTTGCAAATCTCTTTCTACTACCTCGGACCTCACCCCATAGAGGTCTTTTTTCCTGGGCTCATCATCCCCGCTCACATCTACCACGTTCTTTCGTTCCGTTATTTCGCTTCTCCTCCGGCTGGTTCCAGCTTCAAGTCTCTCATTATTCGTCTTTTCCATTCTTTCCAGCTTATCCATCATGAACTTCAAAAGGGTTTGGTTCTCCTCTCTATCTTTCCTCATAATTTCTTCCATCTTCTCCATTCATCCCGTTGTTGAGCTCTCCGACGATCGGTGGTTTCCACCTTCTGCCATCGTCCTAACACATAAGTTTCTTTTTGTTGAATCCCCATATACGGCGCCAACTGTTGACTGCTGATTTTGGTCTCAGTGGCGGTAAGGGAATATCGCTCCCAGGACAAATCCTCATTCAATAGTGAATTTGTTTGGTTATGGGAAACCAAAAGCAAACTTCGGCAAAAGGAAAATAACACACGGATCAACACAGAGTATTAATGTGGTTCGGCGGATTGAATCCAACCTACGTCAACGGGCACGAAACGGGTGGGTATTTTATTACACAAATGTGATCGGCCGACCTGTTTTGTGATCAGTCAGTGTTGAAACCGAGCAACTTGTGCGAGTGTAGTGTTTACAAGATAATTCTTTAACTCTTCTTTTGTGATCTCTCTACTAACTGGCTTTTTCTCTCTTGCTAATGTTTTTTTTTTATCAAAATGCTAACCCTTACAAATGAGTTACCCCCCCCCCCCCCATTTTATACTAGCAAAGAGGCGGTGACATCCCCCTCTTGATAATATCTCACATGTGAACTTATTAATGTGAGTCCTTCCCCCAAGGCCTTTAGGCCGAAAATATCTTGCTCAATTTATCATCGTGTCTTGTCACCTTATCTTGTAATGATAATATATTATCCTGTAATAATCACTGGGTCTCATCGTCTTATCCTGTAAGGGTGAGGCGGTGGGAAATATCTCACTACCGGATCGGTCTCTTGGAGGTCGGCCATGACTGTTAGCACGTTTCATGTCACCTGGTCGGGTCGGTCCGGTCAACAAGAAATCATCCCTTGCTGAAAATGGCCTTGTTCCTGAAGGAAATACCCATTCTACCCTTGTCATACTGTTTAAACACTGTAATGACTGAAAACACCACCAACAAAAAGAGAGGACTTGGAAAGCCGAACAAAATCTTCATGACTCATGAGAGAGTGAAGTTTTATCTTTACATGAATATTGTATTTTATTATGCAAACATTTGGACTAGAAAATTACTCGGAGAAAATAGACTTGACTTCGGGTATTTTTGAAAGACCGCTGCTTAGTTGAATTAGCACCAAGTGTGTGCTTGCAATGTGACAAGCCAAGAATTAGGATGAAGCCACGTGTGCAATCATGCAAGGGCTATACGACTAAGTCATTAACAAGGTTACCTAAGGGTGATAATTTTGTAAGGGCTAAGTTGGTTTTTTAATTTTGTTTTTATCCTCTAATTAGGATGAATTAGATTATTTTGATGACGTTGACATGTTGTGTTCTATCAGTTTTATATTATTTCAGAATTATTTATATTTATTGTCTTATTTTTAATGTGTTAATTATGATCGTTCCCAAATGGAGTAGTTTAATGGTGTAGAATTCAGGATCTGATCTTCAGGTCCTGAGTTTGAATTCAGAAAATACATTTTTTATAAGAATCTGGGACAGTCGAAGATTTTACCTGCTACACTTAAACCCGGAAAGAATGATTTGACGGTGGGATTTCCAACGATTTATTTACATAATATTGAATGACATGCATGACTTATGAATGCAAAATTATATCTCAACTTTATATGAGTAGCATTATAATAAATTTTATTGTTTCATGCGATAAGACGACATTTAATAAGATGACATTCGTCATGTCGAGGATTAAATTAGTGAGATATAAATTTACAAAATCACCATTTAGGGCAGTTAGCATTATGGTTAAAATATTTCAGTATTTTTTTTTTGGTGGACTAAATCAGATTCTGTCGTTTTCTTTGATGCGCCCATTTTTAGAATTTTTTGCGAGTTGCCACGGGCCTTTCACATAGAATTTTTGGACTTAGCATTTATTAAGTGATTTTCAGGTAAATTTTTGTCATTGCTTCAAATGCATACCATTTCAAGCTTCGTTCCCAAATACCATCCTTTACAACAGGCTGGTAAGTCTCTCCTTTCACCAGGAGTCTTCACTACTTCTGTAATATTTTTTGTCAATTAGTTTCATTTTTCAATGCAGTTTTTTTTTTCAAATTTTCTGCATGTTTGCTGTCCAAGTCTCATAATCCCATTAATAATTCATCTCTCTTTCTTTTTTCATAAAAGATGTATTTTTGGAAAAATAACAAAACTCCTTTGATATTTGATGAAATTAAGTGAAATCATCATGATATTTTAAAATTAAATAAAACACTCATATATGATTTTTGCGATAAATATTTTGGTTCTTACTGTAACACATAAGACATGGATGACAATTGAGATGTTTCATCTCAATCTGGTCTCGTCCCGATTGTAATTCGCAATAAAAAAAATTGTCTCAAATCCCAATCAGCTTTTTGAATTAGTATTAAAATTCATATTGAACCTTAAAACTGACTCTTTAAGGATGTGGGGATTTCGTTAAATTTCGCGATATATATATATATATATTGAAATCATTCGAAATCCCACCGCCAAATCATTTATTTCAGGCTTAAGCAGAGCATGTAAAATTCTCGGCTATCTCAGACTGTTACAAAAAACGCACTTCCTGCAATTCAAACCCAAAACCTCAATATAAGATCATGAACCTTACACCACTAAATCACGGCGCTTGTTGATTAAATTTCACTAAACACTTTTTGGCTTTTGCACATTTCCCATGTATATTTCTCTTTATTTATTGCAACCATATAACTGAGAGATTCTTTGGTGCAACAATGGTATGGATGACGTGGTACCACAAGCCAATTAAAAAATGACATATAAAGTTTCTTCACCTATTTTTTAGTTGTTTTTTAATTTTTAGCACGCGTGGCAGTTGATGATTGGCTTGTTGCATGAGTGACGTAGTACCACTGTTGCATAGAAGAATTTTTCCATATAACTTTATTGTCAGTTATAATAAAAATGACTATAACATAGTGTTAAATTTATTCTATTAGTATTTATTACGAAAGAGTATTGATATATGTATAAAGTAATAAAAACTAATTATAAAATAAATTTATTATGTTGTTAAAAAAATAATTTTAACACTATATATATATATATATATATATATATATATATATTATGATTAATTTTTGTCATTCTTTTTTCTCCCATTTATAGGTTTATCATTTTTCATTACTAATATAAAATAATGAAAATACTAGTTTATAATTTTATCCCATAACTTATAGGAATAAAAAAAAAATAGCACAACTCACCGATCCATATTCGATCGAGACTAATCTATATATGTTTTACATGATAATTTAATTTTGCATTCTTGGCATTTCAGATTGGGCTAAATCCAAGGATGATAATAATTATTCAACGAACTTTCAGAATGTTTTCATCAAGAATTTAAATCCACTCTTCCGCCTTACTCGTCCCTTCACTAGTATTGGCACTGTGAGTTACTTATTGTTGGATTAAAATGAGATTAAATTAAATGTGGACTAAAATATGGATATTTTATAATTATAATTATTTTTAACCGTTAAAATATATATACTTTGTAAGTGAAAGTACCTACAAGCACTAGCGACAAACAATCTCTATACCCAAGAGGGGGTGAATTGGGTTATCGCTATAAATGCGGAATTATAAAATCTTTGCCGATTTTAAGCTCTTACTACCAAGTGAGAGTTTTAGGCCAATTTTCTCTATTCTAATAAATATCATATATGCAAGTTTCTAATCAATAAGTGTAAATACAAATTAACTTGCAAATAGTAAAAGAGTAGGGAAAGAGAGATACGACACCGCGATATATAGTGGTTCGGCAAACCGTGCCTACGTCCACTCCCTCAAGCCTCGCTTGAAGATTTCTACTAGAATCGAGTTTCTGTGGTTCACTCGCAACCAAGAGTTTTCCGCAAAGGCGCACTCCAAACCCTTTTACAATTTTGAGTTTTGTTCGTAGGCTCACTCACAAACCTTTACAATTACCCGAATAATGGGATTTCACAAACCGCAAGTGTTTTTGATAAGAGAGAATTAAAACACACTTGGACACTCACAAATAATAAGAAGATTGTGTGAGAGCAAAACCCAAGTGATCTAAGCTCACTAAATGATATGAAGATGTATGTGAGCTTGGATGAGTGTTTAAAGTGTGTGAAGGTTTTGGACACTCTTTTCTTGCCTTAGAGAATGTATGAAGATTGTGTATTAAGTCTCTAACCTGAGGCAAAGGAGTTGGGGTCTTATTTATAACAAAATGCAAAGCTATCCCCAACTACAGCAAAACCGGCGAGCAAATCTAAGTGAATGTGCATGATCCATATGAGCTTAGGCACTTGAATATTACATCTCACATTACAAATTAAATCCTAAGCTAAGACGTTTGCAATATAATCTTCATTTTGCCGCAAGTCTTCACATTCTCGCTCTTCACCCCATATGCTTCGACACTTTTTGTATTGCTTCGTGTTTGCACGTCGAAGTCGTCAATTGAGTTGACGTCATCAAAATCCAATTAAGCGACCAAGTCGCCAACAGTAAGTAATTTTAATTCATATTTCAGTTCACATTTAATTTCCTTTTAATCTTTCTATTATTTTTCTTAAAGAAGTATATGATGATTTAATTGAAATATTTGACTATTATTATTTTTTTTTTTTTTTTTGTTAATCAGATTGTAGCAATAACATCCATTTGTTTTCTTCCACTGCAATATCTCGATGATTTGACTCCCACATTTTTCACAGGAGTAATGAAGGTAAATTTTAAGTGACCAAGAAAACAATTCGTTTTTAAAAGTCCCAGTTATTTAAATCAATTAATTATTTCTCTCTTTATGTTTAAAAAACCCATAACTTCAAAAAAATTCCTTTGTGAAATCCACCATCGATCAATAAAAGATTATAAAGAAGAATACTTAAAGACAAAATGATTAATTTCAACAAACAGTGGGGGCTCTTCGTAACTTTTCCATTATTTATTTTATTGGAATGACATTTTTTATATTTCAGGGGCCCGCATTACGAGTAAATCTTTGGTGCAACAGTGGTATGGATGACGTGGTACCACCAACCAATTAAAAAACAACATGTTTAATTTTCTTCCTATTTTTTAGTTGTTTTTTGACTTTTTAGCACGCGTGGCAAATAATGGTTGGCTTGGGGCCCGCATTACTGATGAACATTTATGTGCAAGCCATCAACCAGCTAACTGATGTTGAAATAGACAAGGTATTTTATCATAGACAATTAGGGTGGTAATTTATGTTAAGATTTGTTTATTCGTTTGATTCGATTCGATTCGTTTTAAAGTAATGAATTCGCTTAATAAATTGATCAATTCAATTCGATTCATTTATTAAACGAATCGAATACGAATTTAAGTTCATTGATTCGTTTATGATTCGTTTAATTATTTTCTTTTACTGGTTATTGTTATTTTTCAATTAAGATTCGAGAAATTATGTCTAATTATCATTGAAAACAATTATTGATATTTTGTGAGTTGTTTTTAGTAAATATATTAATTAGGTATTTCATATATATATATATATGAAGAATTAATGTAGATAAAGTATGGTAATTTATGTTATTGAATAATTTTATGACTAAACAAATATTTATATTCGACTCTTTTAATAAACGAATCGAATACGAATCTATCACATTTTGATTCGATTCGTTTAGAATTCGAGACAAATTCGATTCGTCAATTCGTTTTGTCACCCTTATAGACAATAATTAATATTCTTTTCTTAATCTTTCATAAACGAGTGTTAAATAGAGAACAAATTGTATGCAATTAATTTTCATGATTATATAGGTGATAATTTTTTAAGAAATAATAATAATTAATGTTTTTTTAACTAGTTTTGCTAAGAGTAATGATACACTCACACACACTTTCACTTAAAGTTTTATAAACTCTCTCACTGTAGCTACAGTGATTTAGAGAGAGTTTGTAAAACTTCAAGTGAAAGTGTGTGTGAGTGTATCATTTTTGTTTTGCTAATAAATTAACTAAACTTTTTCAAAGATTAACAAGCCAGATCTCCCGCTTGCTTCGGGTGATCTGTCAATGAAAGCTGGAATCGCAATTACTTTAACATGTCCATTGATGGTAGGTAGCTTCTTAATTATGTTTTATTTTCTAATAAAACCTTACTAAAATTTGAAATCACTAATAATATTTGATCTCAATTTTCAGAGTCTTGCTATGGGAATTATTTTTGGATCTCCATCCAAGTAAGCATCCGAATTGGTCATATAAAAATCCAAATATGAAAATTAAATCAGAAATAAAAGGAAACGAAAACATCACATTATTTTGATCTTAATTATTTTATTTTAATATATCATCAAAATAATATTATTTTACTAATAATTTCGTCCTCGTTTAATCCTAGTTTCTTGCCTTTGCTTTTGGTAATGACTTAATTTTCAATCTTGTAGCTTCCATTCCTTAGATGGAAGGCAAACGCATTTTTAGCTGCAATGTCCATGATGGTTGGTTACGGATTTGTTCACATATTTTTCTTCTACATACACATCCAGGTATACACAAATTCCTCATTTTGTCAATATGAAGTTTTTTTTTTTGTTTTTTTTGTTTTGTTTTTGTTTTTAGTCGATATGGAATAATAATAGGAAGGACTAAGGAGTCATAAATAAGTTGATAATTATAATTATAATCATCTTTAGATTTAATTTAAATGGTAACATTTATTATAATTAATGTTATCTAAGAAATTTATTACTCAACCCCACCATCTAATTATTAATGTCACTTTAAATGTCTGCTTGGTATGGTTTTTTAGTAAAGGAAAAAGAGTTTTTTTAATTGTAAAAGCTATTTTCAAAATATTTGGTGATGTTTGGTTACATTTTAAGTAAAGTTTATAAAAGTTATTTTACCTTTATTAATAAAACTCAAAATTGGATTTTTAGGAGTAGGGCTTGATTTTTTTTTCAAAGAATTAAATTATCGATAAGACCCTTATTTAATTTAACATAATTATTTCAATATTTTCACAGCACAACTTAAAAAATTTGTCCAATAAAATAATTTTATAACTTTTAATAAAAGTTTTCACTCACAACCAAACACTTAAAAATTAGGGGTGGTAATTTGGGTTAAGATTCGTTTATTCGTTCGATTCGATTCGTTTAAAGCGAATATGAGTTTGAAAAAATGGATTCGTTAATAAATGAGTCAATTCAATTCGATTAATAACGAATCGAATACGAATTTATACTCATTAATTCGTTTATTCGTTTAAGATTCATTTTAGTAATTTCTTTTACTAGTTATAGTTATTTTTCAATTAATATTCAAGAAATTATAGCCAATTACCATTAAAAAATATTATCTATATTTGGTGAGCTATTTTTAGTAAATATATTAATTACATGTGTCATATATATATTTATGAAGAATTAATGTAAATAAATTATGGTAAATTATGTTATTGAATAATATTATGACTAAACGAATATTCATATTTGATTCGTTTAATTTTATACATTGAAGTGTGTTTGATTGATATATACAGAAATATGTACTTGGTAGACCTACCGTAATTACAAGACAATTAATGTTTGCAAGCGCCATCATTTGCTGCTTATCCGTTGCAATTGCACTTCTCAAGGTAACTAAGAATTTGATTATTAATTAGTACTTAGTAAAAACTGTTGGAGTCAGCAAGCAAAAGTAAAACTTGTTGAAGAAGCAAAACTTTAAGGAAAATCCATTTTCTTCTGTAATTTTATATTTTAGTGTGTTTGATTCATATATATATATATATATATATATCTATATATATAATAATATAAATATGTACTTGGTAGACCTACCGTAATTACCCTGAGTTTTTCTATCTTATAAGGTTTCTTCAAAAAGTGTTATTTGTTCATTATTTACTTTTCAATTACATCGATTAAATCAACGCTCATTCTCAATAGTTTAGTTTAAGTTAAGTAGGTTAATTTTGGTATTAATAAGATAATTATTAAGTCATTGTGGGTTCAACATCCGACTATCAGTCACTATATTACTTTAGCGATATGTGCGCTTGCGTGCTAAATTTATAAAATCGCTATCAGATTTTATGTTTATATAAAAAAGTATAAATTTTTTTTTTTAAATACACATGTAATAGAATATCACTCTCTTCCTTTGATAGACGACCACATTTAGTGGAACGATTACCTTAACTTAGCGACCTAAGTTAACATTGTTCAGTGCTACTTGAATAATCTAGAGAGTTTGAAATATTGTGTGCAGATAAATATATTTGTATAGGTCATTTTATTTTCTTTTTGAAAATTAAAAATCACAGTAACTCGCGGGATACAATCTAATATATGGCGAATAATATCCATAAAATAGAAAAACAAAAAACAAAAGATAAAAACTAATTAATATATAATAATAAAATAACAAATATAAAATGTCTAGTTACAAATTAAAAAGATTGTTCATTTACAAAAATTTAATATTAGTTATTAAAGATTTTGGGGCTTTTGATAATTATATTTTATTTTATAAATGTTTTATTCATTTGCCATTCAGGTTTCCAGTCGCCATTGAGCCAACATGACTTTGTAAACAAAATCAAAACAAGTACTCAAACAAATGCTCCTCCCAAAATTGCCCCTCACAAAGTTCAGTTTTCCTGAGCAATAAAATTAGAAATCATAAACCACTGAATAAATCAATAGTTCCTTTGACAATTCAAGATGGTTATGCCATTGTGAGTTACTTTTCACCTATTATCTGGAAAGTTACTTAACTAAATCTTTTGAATCAATTATCAATATATTTTAAATATTTCTGTTAGTGACATATTTTTAATATGGATTTTGATGATGCAACACTAGAAGTCTTCAATACGCATTAACGAGACATGACAAAAAAATATCAAAGCAATTGTTGATGAAAAGCTAAAATGAGCTACAAGATGATCAAGAGAGTAAAGATGATAAAGAGCTAAAAAATAAGATGGAAAAGCCAAAGCAAGTGTCAAGCAAGATGAAGATCAAGATGATGATTAAGAGCTAAAACTAATTGTAAGTGAATTTACTCAAATATTTTAAAGCTCTTATGAATCATACAATTTGCATCACTTGCATTTAAAATGGTTTAGAATGCTTAAAGAATCGTTTACAATTTATTTGCACCAAAATGAATTTCAATGCACAAGTGCATCGGAAAATAATTTTGAAAAATTAGAAAACGATTGAATTAAATTTCAAATGATATACCGTTAAATAGATATATGTCTCTAGTATTCTACGATTCAAACGGAACATAATTCCGATATATAGAATTTTTGTTCGATCCATATTACTACAATATGTTCAAATGTGAGTTTTCTGCAGACATGTCACATTAGAAAAATTTCACAAAATTCATCTTAATATTTTTTAGGCTTAATTGTTTATATATGATAGATATATAAGTATCATTTATGTAGAAATTTACGTATCTTGATTTGGAATTTTCTAGAGAAAATTATGGTCAAAATACCGAGTGTTATCATACTTGACTGGTCATCAGAAAGTTGCTGACAGACATACCGGTCTAAAAAATCGGCATACCGGTCCATGGAACCGACATACCGGTCCTAGAGGTCATGAATGTCATTTTTTGGAGTCGTTTGAGCTGTCAGACCGGCATACCGGTCTCATAACTGAAAAACGACTATAAACGGCTAGTTTTGTGAAAAATCTATAAATTGATCATTTTTCTCACTTCTAACACATCTCTTACACATATATTCATACTCTAATCATGTCAAAATATTATTGAGAATTTATAACCATCTTCAAATAATTTTCTCTCCAAAATCAAATTTATAAAGCTCATTATTTTACATCTTCATATTTAATTAGTGAGCTTGTTTTTCATTTGGGCAATGCACTCACATTCAAATTTTTATAATTTGTTGTGAGTTCCCAAATAGCAAATAGAGTTTTTAAAATCTTCTATATCTTACATTCTCTACATTTGAAAAACTCATATTTCATCTTCATATTCATATTAGTGAGTTTTGATACATTTGGGTGAGAAACTCACATCTTAAATCTTCTTATCTTTTGTGAGTGCACAAGTTAATTGCAAATATTTTTATCAAACACTTGAGGTTGTGAAATCTCTTTGTGAGTGGGCATACTCAAAAAGGTGAATTGTAAAGGTTTGTGATTGAGCCTATTATCAAAACTTATTGTAAGGGTTTTTGAGTGAACCTACGTATAAAATTCATTGTAAGGTGTTTGGAATGAATCTAGTGTGTAAAACTCTTGGTTGCGGGTGAGCCACGGAAAATTCGGTGTACGTTGTCGACTCAACTTAGTGGAAATATTCAAGCGCGGCTTGGGGGAATGGACATAGGCATTGTTGGCCGAACCACTTTAAAATCACGGTATTATTTTCTCTATCCCTAAATTCCTTTATATTATTGCAAGTTTATTTTTGTATTGTATATTAATTAGAAACTTGCAATTAAGCATTATATTGTGTTAGAGAAAATTAACCTAACCTTAATTGGTAAAGCTACAAGCTTTTGTAGTGTAAAATTGGAAAGAATTTTTATTTCCGCATTATTAGGTCATAACCCAATTAACTCCCCTCTTGGATATATAGAGTTTGTTTGTTGTATGGTTCTAGGCAATTTCAATTTCAATTGTGTGAAAAATACTTTTAATATGACATTAAATTTCATTAGATTGACAATTTTCAAGGTTAATTATTTGGTTAACATAAATTCTAATTGATGAATATTTCAGTCCATGGTCCCCGCAATTCTGATGAATATTTTTGTGACTACCATAAACCAATTGTCTGATGTTCAAAACTTCAAATAGACAATGTAAGTGTTTTTATTTTTACATCAATTATGCTTTATTAATTTTGCTGCTTTGCTGATAGATCAGCTTAATTAATTAACATTGTCAAAAGTTAATTAACAACTAACAAGCCTTATCTTCCCGACGTTAGATAAATTTTTAAAATATGTAATCTTTTTCGGTAAAAGGGGGTTATTTTAATAAATTTTCAGCCTGCCCACTGTTCTTGAACACCAGTTATGTATTGGCTCAATCCGAATATAAAAGTCTAGAATGAGATGTAATCTACTTTAAAATATTTAAAAAATAATGTAATATATTTCCAGTTCAGATAAAAGCCCCTACCCATTTGACAAATAAGTGGACCAAAACTCAAAACGATGGGTTTTAGTTCCAATACAAAAAAAGTTGTCTAATGGGCTGGTAGACTGGGCCCATCTCCCTTCCAAAAATCAAATCTAGCCCATGAACCGTCCGGTTCAAGTCGGTTCAAATTAGTCCGTTTAACCCAGCAGCTTATAATATAAAACGCCACGTTTTCTCCCTCTTGGGTTTTTTAACGATTAGGGTTTTCGCTGCAGCCGCACCGAACAAACGAAGAAGCGAAAATGGTAACTCTCTGTCTCTGTCTCTGTCTTTGATTATGAAATTGACCGAATTTTAATTAGGGTTTATGATTGGTTTTTATGTAAATAATATGAAACAAACAGCCGTCACACAAGACATTTATGATCAAGAAGAAGCTTGCCAAGAAGATGAGGCAAAACAGGCCCATCCCTCACTGGATCCGTATGCGCACTGATAACACCATCAGGTAACTTTTAAATTTGTTCACTTATTATATATATATATATATATATATATATATTTTAATTTGTATTTTAACTTTTTTGTTTTTTTTATTCCAGGTACAACGCGAAGCGCAGGCACTGGCGCCGTACAAAGCTTGGATTCTAAGGTTTTTTTGATCGGGTGGATTTGTTTTTCAGTTTGTTTAAGCTTATTTTGAAGTAATTTAGTGTTTTTAGTTATTGTTGCAAAGACTATGATACGAGCTTTGTGTCTTGTATTTAGTTAAGTAGAACCATTATGTATCAGGAACTCAGAAGAGTCCTTAATATATTTTGAGCCCTTTGATTTAATTTTGCATTATAATTTTGACTTGGTTCCTTCAAATGTTTGATGTGTTACTTTATATTTTGCCTTATTTTGTTGGTATCTACTATCTTTGTAGTGGGTTATGTGTTTATTATGAATTAATTACATTTGATTATTTGGATTTTGAGATTTAGCTGTGTTGTAATGAAATTGAGAGTTTGTTTGTGCTCTTTAATTTAATCAACCATGTATTTATAAGAGCTTTTGACTCTATTTTATAAATGTATTTTGTTCTTATTAAGACTATTCAACTCAACACGAGAGTACGGCTAATGTACATTCAGATGATGTGCTTCTAATGGCATTGTGATAACTATTTTACATGGAAATGTAGAGAAAACTGTCAGAATTACTGTTAAAATTAAAAACAGGTTGTTCAGTTATGTTTACTATAGCATATTACTTTTGTTTTCTTGTCCATATGTCTAGAGTAATTTGCTGAAATGATACATGTTTTGTGGCTGCTTTCTCCCTGAGTTACTGAATGTGTTTATGCTCGTGTAATGGGTAGCGCTGGTTGTTAGCTATGGTTGGTAGACTATCTCCTCTTTTGTTGCATGATTCTCTGGAAACCAATTTGAATGCATTTGTAAATGGTCTATAAGAATATTAACATCCTTATTCTCAGCTCTCGTCTTTTTTCACTATTATGCTAGTTGTGTGATATGTTTGCCCTCTTTTTAAGTTTCACGATGCATCGATGCAGAAGCTCTTAGTATAGTGATATTGTTAGTTCTTAAAAAGGGATTTTGAAAATGCGTAACAGTTGTCTATTCTTTAGTTGAAGCAACTTTTGTTTCCACTTATTGCCCATAATCTGTTATTTGAAGTGCTACCGTTGCCACTGAAACGTTTAGATATTCAAAGTTCATCAGTTTTTTTTTTCCGCAACTGATTATTCTAATTTGCCCAAGTTTTAGATTGATCCCTATATATCTAATGCTTTCTCTCTCTCAGACACACCATATTTTCTCGAGTGAAAGGATTGTAAATTATTTGAGGATGGAAGAAAATTGATTAACAATAAATTATTTGTTGCTGCTGATCTTTATGCTGCTTAGTTTTGCATTTCTCTGCTCAATATTGGTGCTGACTCGTCCTAAAAACCTACTGCCCATTTTGAGCTTTGTGCTATGTTCATGTTGTTCCGTTGTAGCTCATTACTGTTCATGCTGGCCGATTGGTTTTGTGCCGCTCTCATGTGTAATGGATTCGTTGACAAATGATAAGTAGCCAAACATTATCCGCAAAATGGGGGGTAGTAAGGTCATTTCTGTAAATGTCATATGCTTATGCTGCAAAATCTATCCGACAAATTTTCCAATAAAGAACTAACAAATGAAATTTAAATAAACAAGGTGAATTTTCCTTTTAATCAAATTGATCGGGTTTGAAATATTAAATTTATTGAATTTGATTTTTTTTTCAATTCAATTACATTTATCAATTTTAAATTGAAAAAACATACCCAATTGGACGATTTGATTCAACCCGACCTAACAATCATTTATACGTCCCTATTATTTTGAGATGAAAAATCAGGAAGCAGAGGACAAACTACTCAACCAATTCAATTGAAATTCGCACCATACGGATGGGGCTCATTTGATACTTGTGATACGGGTCGACCTGTGACCCGATTCACAATCCGGAGGGCGACCAGTTTTGCAGAACGTGGTACCATTCATACGCTGATAATTGTGACGTCAAACGAAGTTAAAATCTCGAACTACTCCTCCTATTTCAATTACTTGAAAGACCATCTTGCCCTTAATCCCTTCCATTAATTACGACAACAGTTCACTCTATCAGAAAGATCAGCTTCGATTCAAACGCTCCATATAAAACGATCACACGAGAGTCGAGCAACACTCAACAGCTTCGTACAAATCGCCAATTTCTCGTGAAACGATCACACGAGAGTCAAGAGCAACACTCAACAGCTTCGTACAAATCGCCAATTTCTCGTGAAATAATAATCCATCTCGATTAACTCCAGGTGAGCTCAACACTTGTATAATTTCGTAGATCACGAACTTAATTATCTCATTTGATTTTCTCCCATATTTATCATCAACCTTGATAATCGTTGATCCAGATAGATGGCTTCAACAATGCTTTCAATAGCTTCTGCATCTCCTTCAGCTTCGCTATTGATGCACGAGAAGCTCAAGGTATCTTACTAGTCTATCATTTCATTTGTGGACTTTCTTTTTACTGTTTGGTTGCCGAGAAAATTTTCGTTTTATTTTCTCGAGAATCTGAAGGATTGTAATCAGTACTTTGCTTACTTTGCGCAGGGGAAGGTTAAGCTTGGAAGTACTAATTTGACAGCAGGATTCATCAAGGTTAAGGTACTGCAAATCGATAAGATTTATTATTAAGTTGAGCGAATTGCTTTGATCCGAGACTATTTTTGCTTTCATGATTAATGTTGCTGTATGAATCAGATGCACTATGATTTTGATTAAGATTTTCTCTACATTTTTCTTTTGTTTTTAAATTTTTTTAATTCATATTTGCAGTCTTTTGGTCGAGTATCTATGACAGTTGCTGCCAATGTTTCTCGTTTTGAGGGTATAACTATGGCTCCCCCTGATCCAATTCTTGGAGTTTCTGAAGCCTTTAGAGCAGATACAGATGAAAAGAAACTCAACCTTGGAGTCGGGGCTTATCGAACTGAAGAGCTACAACCTTACGTGCTTAATGTTGTTAAGAAGGTTATTTCCATTTTCTCGACAATTTTTTAAGTTTTGCAAAGTAAAAAAGTAACATAACATAGCATCGGTTTCTTTAACAGTCTTATTAAATCTTTTAATAGTCTGAGCATTAGTTTCTTTCATAGTCAATTGAATTTATATTAACCAATATTGAGACTGTTTCCTTTTTTTAGGCAGAGATTCTTATGCTGGAGAGAGCGGAAAACAAAGAGGTATATGAATGTACTCGAATGTATAAATTAATCGAGGCCATACTTATAACCTACTATCACTAAAATCAATCTTAATTACAATGTACAGTATCTTCCAATTGAAGGGTTGGCTGCATTCAATAAGGTGACTGCAGAGTTATTGTTTGGAGCCGACAACCCATTGCTAAAGGAACAACGAGTAAGTTATGATTCAGGCCATTGTAGCAAAAGAGAATCATATTTTGTTTTGCCTTATGTTTAGTTAAAATAGCTTAAGTTTGTTCTATTCATTTATTTTTAATATTTTTCCAGGTTGCAACTGTTCAAGGTCTTTCAGGAACTGGTTCTCTTCGGCTAGCTGCAGCTCTTATAGAACGATATTTTCCTGGTGCAAAAGTATTAATATCATCTCCAACATGGGGTGTGTAGCGTCTTTCACTCAAACTTTATTGTGAAATTTGTCTCAAGATACTATTTTTTTAGCACTGACACATTCATCTTACAGGTAATCACAAGAATATTTTCAATGATGCTAGAGTTCCATGGTCTGAGTACCGCTACTATGATCCAAAAACAGTTGGTTTGGATTTTGAGGGAATGATAGCCGACATAAAGGTTACACTCCAAAGAATGCACTTCATTTTTCTTTGTCCAGCTAGTTTTTATTTTCCAAATTTAATTATTAGCCACTTTCAGCTTTCTTGAGGAAAAAAAGATCTTAAATGACATACCTGAATAACATTTATTTTTTCCATGGCAATAGAGGTTTTCAATATAACTCACTTTTCGAACGCATTCTGCTGATACTTGTTTTCCTTGTGCAGGCTGCCCCTGGAGGATCTTTTATTCTGCTTCATGGCTGTGCTCACAACCCAACTGGCATTGATCCAACTCCTGAACAGTGGGAACAAATTGCTGATGTCATTCAAGAGAAAAATCATATTCCATTTTTCGATGTTGCCTACCAGGTATGATTTCTTGAAATCAAGCTATGAATATGAGTCTCAACATCATTCTTCCATGCTTACATGGAAGTTATATGTATTTCAATGTTCGTTTCTGTAAATCTAAATACTTTGATGTACTTTAGGGATTTGCCAGCGGAAGCCTTGACGAAGATGCAGCATCAGTGAGGTTGTTTGCTGCACGTGGTATGGAGCTTCTAGTTGCTCAGTCATACAGTAAAAACCTCGGTCTTTATGCAGAAAGGATTGGAGCAATGAATGTTGTCTGCTCGTCATCAGATTTAGCAGCCAGGTGCAGTGAACCCTGAAGTCTTACTTGTCTGCAACCTGGTTAACATTCTGCCATAATACGCGCATAATAAGATGCATAAGAACATACTTAATCATAGTATATGTTAACTTCAAAGCCGTGCACCTGTGTTCTTAGGTGTTTTATCAGCTGTTGTTTAACACACCAGTGGCCAATGTGGAGATGTGTGTGACATCATGGCGCTCTTTTAGATCAGATTTTGTAACTGTTTTATTCCTGAATTCATACATTCTCGTGGTGCCTAAACATTCATGGTTGACCCATGCTACTCTATATCTTGTATTTTCAGGGTAAAGAGCCAACTGAAAAGACTTGCTCGACCTATGTACTCAAATCCTCCTATTCACGGGGCTAGGATTGTTGCCAATGTTGTAGGGGATCCAGCTCTCTTCAATGAGTGGAAAGCAGAGATGGAAATGATGGCTGGAAGGATAAAAAATGTGAGACAGAAACTTTTTGATAGTCTCTCTGCAAAAGATAAGAGTGGAAAAGATTGGTCATTCATTCTCAAGCAGATTGGCATGTTCTCATTCACAGGCTTGAACAAAGCTCAGGTAATTGCCCTCTCTAGTTTTTCCTCATTTGCTTCCCAACATATATACATTGTTTGATATCTTCCTTACATCCTTTCCATAGGATTTTTATTCATTTAGGCCCAAAATTCTTATCTAATGAAAATCCTCTAGGCAACTCTTTATTAATCTAGCCAAATCAAATCCTTCCAGAATGATGATGTTGTTGCTTCGTCTCGTATTAACTAGCCTCCTGTTTATCACAAAACTTTACATGTCCTGAATCATTTGTGGCATGAAGCCATGATTCCTGAACATGTAGCTTGGGTTTGCACACATATCTGGAATTGGTTGTGATACTCTTGTTTAAAGCTTTAACAGCATGACTGCGCGTGTTTAAGATTATAAGCTTTCTTTGCAACAGCTCTTTGACCAACTTACC
Source organism: Zanthoxylum bungeanum (assembly GCA_019454045.1). NCBI lineage: Eukaryota > Viridiplantae > Streptophyta > Magnoliopsida > Sapindales > Rutaceae > Zanthoxylum > Zanthoxylum bungeanum. The sequence goes on from SKCR01001480.1 coordinate 29,861, forward strand.
AAATCTTCTATTTTGTCTGTTTTCTTATCAGAGCGAAAACATGACAAATAAGTGGCATGTCTACATGACCAAGGACGGAAGGATATCCTTGGCTGGATTGTCTTTGGCCAAATGTGAATACCTTGCTGATGCCATCATCGATTCATATCACAATGTCAGTTGAAGTCATTGGATCATGAGATTCATATTGGAATCATACCATTAGAAATTCTGGTGAGTATAAATTGAACATTATTTTACTGCATTTTATTGCGAAAACTTGTAATAATATATGTTTACATACTGCTAAAAAGAGCCAGTAATCAAGTTTTGATTTAGGAGACGTGTTCTGTCCTTTCGGAAGAGGAATTTAATAAAGCTTTTGGAATTTCAAAGTTAGTTTATATAGATTACTTGCAGCATTTAATTTACATAGCTTAGTTTAAACTCTAGCTATTCAGGATCTTTCCTCTCGTATTCAGTATTGAGACGTTTCAATAGCAAAATGAAACTTGAAATTCATGTTAAACATTGACATTGATGCTCTGCTTCCTTCTTTCCAAAGTAGCCCAACTTTTATAGTTCATTCATAGTAAATGGATAAGCTACTATTTGTTGAACTAATCCACCTCCTATAGGAATCCTGAAAAATTATAAATTAATTATAATTTACACCATCAATGGGTCAACATCTAGTAGTATTGAGAAGATTGCTTCTTTTTGTTTTGGCTGGTAGATAATTTAAATACGAATTTGGATCTTGTGCTGATCTTTTAAATATCTCGTGTTATATGTGCATTGAAATACTTTTTATTTATATAGAGTTCAGATTTAATTACAGGGCAATGGTGTAAAATGAACATATATAAACTTTACAGACAATTTAAGTTCAGGCAAAAAAAAAATCCATGTTAACAAATATTTCAAAGTTTATCTGAAAGAATATAAACAAGTGATTTTCATAATCCCAGAGCCATCGTAATGTGCTAAAGAAACACAATCTTTACATTTACACCCAGTATGCAAAGGGTTAAATTATGTTCCAAAAACATGAAACATACGCATGTAAGCCTCGCAAGGAAAAGTTAGAAGCACGAAAAATTCATCGATTCGTTCAGGCATGTTAGCGTCCGCAAAGTGCACTGGAGTCTGCAGGAGGTGCAACTCTCAGAGTTCCTCCAAGCTCGAATGGGACGAGCGGGATGAGTGAGTGCAAAACATCCATTATCAGTGGCCGGTAGCTGGGTTCTGGCTGCACACACAACACAGCAACAGCTGCAACCTGTAAATAAGTAACCAGCAACTTCAGCTTAACATTTGTTCTCTCAAAGTTAACTCAAGCATATAAGCCTTGTACCAGTAAAATTCCTAACTGTTTTGCCTAGTTGATCTGCCCAGCCAACCACCAACCTGACATTAATCCAAATCTTTCCCAAAGTTCATTTTCATTCTCCCCAACCAAAAACGGGACTAAACCAAACTAAACAAAGCCATTTTCCCACTAAATGGGGTCGGTTACATGGATTTTTTGATGTAATTGCGCTTTATCCACAAAAACAGGATAATTATCAAAAGATTATCGGTTAACGCAGGTCAGCAGTCAATTATTGTAGCTAGAAAAGTAAAATGACTCGCGGAGAAGCAAAAAAAACCTGGTATAAATGCTTTAGATCCATTGAATTTTTAATCACAGGATCCACAATGTTTGGAAGTTTAGATCTGTCTGTAAGCTGAGGCATGGCCTGCATTCGTAAAATAGTTCAGGAATCAAGTTTCGAAAATCAATCTCCGAAAAAAGGAAAAATTAATGTGAGCATAAACATACCCATGTGACAATGGATTGGCACTGAGCTGGTGCCAGTTTCTCCACTGGCTTTCTTCCCAATAGAAGTTCCAGAAGCACAACTCCAAAAGCATAAACATCACTCTTGTCTGTCAATTTACCTAGAGAAATGGAACCCCAAAATATAAAAGAATCTTTTTTCAGAATAATTATAATACAAATCGCTTCATGCTCAGAATTGCTTTAACTGTGTTGTTATGTGTAATATTCTCATGGAAGCATTTTAAGAGCACAGTAACACAGGCATCACTCAGAAGTAACATGATCGCTGTATAGAAAAACATTAAGAGGAATCATTCCAAAGTTCCAAGTACAAATTCATGACAACCAATACAAATATTATTCAATTAAATCACCCTGTCCAAGGTAAATAAACAAAAATAATGCACCCTTTGATTTTTGCAGAAATTTTTTTTACAAGAATTTCTATATAATGAAAGATCCAATCTTTTACATTACAACAAAGTCAGATTTATGCACATGTGCATCTATAATTGTATATATATTTATCGAAATCTTCACACTCTTCCAACATAACTGAAGTCAATAGTAAGCAAAAGAACTACCATGTAACATCAGTAAACGTACTACCAATCAAATTAAGAATTTACCAAGAAGTTAGCTTACCGTCTAAAAGATACTCTGGAGCTACATAACCCAAAGTGCCCGAAAGCTTAAGGTTGTTCTTGTTTTGGGATCCATCGGTTATGGCAAGTCCAAAATCCGAGAGCTGGATGCAGAGCAAATGAGGGGGATAAACATATAAATGAATTCAATGGCAGATGATGATAGTGTAAAGTGGCAGTATTTTAGTACGGTCTCAAACATTACTTCAAAGAAAAATCTGGGGAACTAATTAATTTTGTACTGATACATTACCTTAGCATTAAAGTTGGAACCTAGAAGTATATTGGACGATTTCAGATCTCTATGGATGACCGGTGGGTTGCAGTGCTCATGTAAATATTCTAATCCTCTGGTCAACAGTTGCAAATATTTTAGCATTTAGTATCAGTATACTCTAGCAAGAACCATCATATGAAAAAGGAAACTCACCTTGCGGTATCAAGAGCAATTTTCATTCGCATATGCCAAGTCAATGCTGATCCATGAGAAGGGCCTAAAACATATTCAATAAAACTTTCATAAACAAAATGTATTAATCTCTTTATTTAGAAGGGTTAAAAAAAAAAAAAAAAAAAGAAGAAGAAAATTTATTTACCATGCAATTGAGTTTCAAGAGATCCATTTTGCATCAGTTCATAAACAATAAACCTTGTATCATTATATGCACTATACCCCAACATAGAAATTATATTCGGATGGTGAATATTACTCAGCAAATCCACCTCATTCTGCCATCACAAACAACTCGAAATCAGAACAACACCACACTAACAACAACAACAACAACATTAAACATAACATAGATTCCAAAATTTAAAAATTCCCCGCTTCGCTTAAACCCGGAAAGGATGGTTTGACGGTGGAGTTACAACGATTTCAAAAAAAAAAAATGGTACCTCAAATTCTCTCCCAGCATCCTGAGTTGCACAATCTAATTTTTTGACAGCGACGAGCAAGTTATCATCCAATTTAGCCTTGTAAACACATCCAAATCCACCCTCCCCCAAAATATTAGTCTCATGAAAATTGTCGGTGGCTTTCTCTAATAGCTTGTACTCTATAAATGAAATAACAGATCCCTTCTTACTAACCATCCTCACAGAAGTGAATTTGCTCAAAAATGGTGATAACACAAATCCATTCTCAGCATCTACAATAGAAGTAAAATCAATGCATGCTTTATAAAATTATGATTCTATAATGAAAAAAGTTAATTTTGCCCCAAAAAAAAAAGGTACCTTTGCTTTTAGCATTCTTGCTGCTGGATTTGAGTGAGTACTTTAAATGATAAAGCCACAAACACAATAAAGCCAATATGATTAAACAAAGGACACTGCAAGCAACAATGAGTGCAATAAGCAACTTGTGATGTGCATCCATGTGGTGATGAAGATGATGATGTTCCTCACTACCCATTTGAATTCCTGATAAGACACAACAAAAAATAATATGTAAAGCAAATGAATCTCCAAAACAAATTCAGAAAGATTTGAAAGATACCCATTATAGCAAATTGAATATTGGTTAGAAAAATTGTATCTTTTTCATCACTTTTCAATACAAAAACTGCTTTTTTTTTTTTTATTGTTTCATTAAATGCACCAAATTAGTTGGTATTTTTCAAATTTTGAATTTTCAAAATTGAAACTTGTCATGTTAATAAAAACTACCTGGAGAAAATGCAGCCATTGAAGGAGATACAGGGGAAGTGAGTGGAGAAACAACAAGGGGGTCTAGTGAGGCATAAATCCAAAAGGGTTGATTTAGAAAAACAAATAAAACGAAAATAAGAAGAAGAGGAAGCTTCATTTGGTTTCTGTTGTATTTATTTTAGTTTAAGAAAGAACAAGAACAAATGGATATTGAAGAAGAAGCATGGCCTGGCTAATAGCCTTGTAGTTTCAAAAGTGACACACAAACAGAGAGAGAAAGAGGAGAGTAAAAAGTTGTGCTTGCTTTACTACAACAAATGCATGATCTTTTTTAAACTTTTAACAAAAAAATGGTTCAAATTTTGTTGGTTTTTTTTAACTTTTTTCTTTTTAAATTTATTCTCTGTGCAAAAGGAGACAAAAGGAGGCTGAACAAAAGTAAATCTCATGTTTGAGTGAGACAAGGGCACTACAATCATGTGGACTTTTTTTCTGTTTTTTTTGGAACAAAAATGATAAACATAGCAAACACTCTTACATAAAATAAATATACTCCTCTCACTGTAGCTACAGTGAGAGAGGTGTATTTATTTTCGGTAAGAGTGTTTGTATGTGTATCATTATCTTTTTTGGAAATATTATAAATTTCATTTCATCTCTAAATTATCTGATTCGAGTTTAAATAGAATAGGTAAAATTTTCGATTGTCTCATATATTTATAATAAATACACTCATGTATTCAAGCTCATGACCGGAAGGTTAGATCCTGAACCTTACACCATCAAATCATGTCTTATGGCTATGAGGACATGTACACTCTTTTAAACATAGTTATTGAATTTAAATTGATAAACAAGAACAGGAAATAAATAAATCACTGTAAAATTGTGAATCTAGTCCTTTCACAGTGGGTGAAATCTAAGATTCTTCATTAACATAATAAATAAATCATCGTGTTTGATAATTTTGCTTTTGAAAATTTGTTAATCTTTAATTGCCTAAATATTTATAATTAATTTTCTAAAGAAAATATATAAAATTATGGAATCGAGTCGTGTTTAGGTATGGATAACGCACTCCTAATGCTATTAGGGTTGGTAATAGGTCGGGATTTGTTAATCTCAATCTCATCCTTTTTATACAACCGGAACAAAAATCGTCTCATTCCCGTATCGTTATTTTTTTAGAGTAACAAAATTATCTCATCCCATTAAATCATGTTTTGTATCATGTTAAATCACGTCTCATCCCATTAAAATCTCGTCTCGTCCCACTTAAAATTTCAGAATATTTATTTTATCCCTTCTCATCCTTTTTTCAAATTGAAACTTAAAAATATATCACAAATCCAATTTCAAGTAAAACGGGATCTCGTTAAAATGGGATGTAGCAGAAAAATTGCTAACCCTATGCTGCTGACCAATGAGTAATAACCCGCTTCACTTATCAATAAATTTGAATTCATTGCTCTTTGCTAGAAGATGATATTTTTCTTTCTAATAATTTAAAATAAATCGGGTCTAAATATTTGAATCGTGTTACGGACATTGTTAGTTTCATTTTTATTAGTAATGTCTGTAATAAAACAAGTTCAATTGAATTGTAATGAGTCTTGAAGGACTAGTATTGGACTAGTATTTGGCAGCTGTGCATAAAGGAATCAAATTTGCATTTGGGCTGTGTTTGTTGAAGCGTTCGAACGAGTGGCGTTAGTGTCACGTTCGTGATGGGGTTCGAACAAAACTTTGCATAAGGTTCTCGTGCATAGTGCGTTCTTATATCTGTTCGAACGAAGCCTTCCAGTGTGTTTGCGTTCAATATCACGTTCGAACGAGTTTGCAGAATAAACAAGCGTTTGACACACGCTCGAGTGGCGTTCGAACGTCCGTGTGTAAGTGACCTATTTTGGACGCGTTTTTAGCCAGTTTTGCACTTGGGAAATCTTTTTTTTTTGTGCCCTACCTATATAAACATATTATAGCCTCCTTTCACACATATTGAAAACACATTGTATTGAGCCTAAACACATTCTTAGTTTTCAATCTTATTATTCTCACATTGAAGACTCTTTTGCTTTTTGTCTTCTCTTTATTTTGGTGAGATCTGTCTTTGTTAAACCTTAAACATAACTCAAATCCAATTTCCTAAACTTTCAGAGTTCTCAAGAAAGAAGATTGGTAGTCGAAGTTCTGGCGTTCAGAGTTTGCAGAGTTGATCCGCTCAGAGACTTCAGAGGTTTTGAAGAAAATCATGGGACACGGGCTCGATGAGTTCTTCGAGTTCTTACAGTGTAGAAGTACTAGAATCGGTGGAGTTACCGCCATATATCTTTTACCATCGATGTAAGTATTTCTCTATTATAGTGGATTTTGGGCTGGTAGCCGAGATGCTCCGAGTGATTTTTTACTCGCACGAGTTTTCCATTTCGTCACCAAAATTATTGATGTTGATTTGTGGTGTTGATTTTATTTGCCACTTTATTTTGTATTGTTGATTTAATATTTGACATTATATTATAATTGCATAGATTAAAGATTGCTTGTTAGAAATTCATGGAAACAATAGTCATGACTTGTCTTGATTTATTGTGTTAATTTCGAATATGGTCAGAACCTATGATAAATTCGAACTTTCTGACACGAATGTCTATAATGAGATTACAAAAAAAAAATAATAATAATAATAATAATAATTAGATAGATGAATCATTCGAGGAAACTTAAACCCCCAAA
>SKCR01001481.1:0-37007 GCA_019454045.1 Zanthoxylum bungeanum
ATGTTGATCCTTTATTTTGCAACCATCATAGCAGCTTAGTGGGTTAGGGAATAATGTAGACTCGTCAAAATGCAATTAGCATATTCAAAAATGGTAAGCAATGATAGCACCTGCAGTGACAATGCCCATATGGATCAATTAGAGAAAATAGTGAACAAAATGGCAGAATAACTACAAAACTTAGCCAATGTCGTTACCAATCTGATAGCAATCCAAACGGCGCCTCGGACAATGAGGACCAAAACTAGTGAGAGGAGGCAAGATGGGCCTAATCACTGAACAGCTGAATAAACCCCTATTTTAGATGAAGATGACATGGCCGATTATACCGTTGGAAAAATGGAAAAATCCCAAACTGAGACTGAGCGCTAAGTTGAATGAGAAAATGGAGACGGTTGCCCAAAAGATGAAGGGAAAACATGAAGACCTACTTAATTATAGTGTTATGGCTTTCAAAGAACATCTACCTTCTCAATTCAGAATGCCTGAAATGGAGAAGTTCAATAAGAATGGGGAACCGAAGGCACATCACCGCCAATATGTGTCTTTGATGACCTCTACAGGTTTATCTCAACGTTAAGTACAGAAGATGTTTGGGATGTTACTAGAAGGGCCACCAGCAGAATGGTATCACAACATGGAGAGGAACGTAAAGGAAGACTGGAGAGTGGATGATGAAGCGTTCTTAAATCAATATGTAACAGATATGGACATCGAATTATCACTTCGTGACTTGGTGAACATCAATCAGGGCAAGAAGAAAATTTCAAGGAGTATGTAAACCGCTAGAGAAGCCATATTTCGAAAATACGGACGAGACCCTCATAAATGACCAAATTAAAATGATCATCAAGGGCACCATGCCCTCTATTTATAAAAGGTTGATGAGGATGACCTCAATGATTTCAGATTTAGGCATTTGAAAGAGACAGTCATGGATATCGAAAACAATAGGCCGAAAATAAGAAGCATTATAGCCAAAATAAAAAGTCAATCGGGGATTCTTCATGAGCCAATGGTAGCCCCACCGAGATCGTTGCTATCCGAAACATGAGATTTTGCAACTTCAGTGGACCTCTATCAAAGATATTTGAGAAACTAACTATTTTCATACATTGTCCGGTCAGAGCGCGCAACTCAGACATGGAACACTTGTTTAGTTTTCTGATGTATTTTCAAAAGATTAGTTTTCTGATGTGTTTTCAAAAGATTAGTTTTATGATGTATTTTCAAAATATCAGTTTAAATCGATTACCTAATGTTTTCCAATTCTGATGATGGATGATATTGATTGTACATAACTTATATTTATGATGTATATATGTGAATAGTTTGATTGATGAGTTACTATTGTGTCATAGTAGTATTGGTTAAAGAGTCCATTCGGGCAACATTTATCTCATATATATTCTAAAATAGGTAATGAGTTCCATATAAGCATTGAATGCCTAAATCAATACTTATGTTTGTTTATGACTCAATCATGTATTCTTTGAACATTCTGACTTTTAATCTGATATTGATGACTTTTGATCTTTGAAAGTTATGTCGTCTCTGTTGTTGGCTATGCAATGTTTTAAAGATTTGAAATGAGTTAAGATCTTAAATTTATACATGTATGTATTTCTCAGAGGTTTGTACGTGGAAGGTATACATGAAAACTCTAATGTTCGAAATGTTTTCCGTAAATGTCTGAGTACAAGTAAGCTTTTTGAAGTTGTGTGTGTACGATTGTTATGTAGATGATTTGAGCTTCTGCACAAGCTATGTTTCTAAATTTGTCTATGAAATTATATGTAACTTGGATTTTGAACGTTCGAAAGGTTTTCCGTATAAAGATTAGTATTTGAGTTATTACCCAAAAAAAATTTAAATTTTCTGATTGTTGATATTTCAAATATGTTTCATTTTCTGATATATGATAAAAGAGTTTAGTTTCATAATACAAATGATTTGGATATTACAGTTCTCGATTGCGGTTTTGTTTAAAGTTTTGTTTTGTATTATGTCATATGAACTCAATTTCTACATAGTAAATGCAAGTATTTTCAGAAGACTTTGTATATTAGAATGTAAAGAATAGTACGAAATTTGAAAGATTTTCAGTATAAGTTCAAGTACAGTGTTTCTTTCAAGTCCTAAATTTGTATATCTGTGTCGTTTTCCGATGATTATATATATTATTTTCAAGATTTATTCTTGTCTTTTAGGGTATGAGTGTGGTTACTTACTGAGTTTTACAACTCACTTCACAACAGTTTGCTAGTTTTGCAGGTTGGCAATCAGAACGATCAGCCATCAAGTTTTTGGAAAGTCCTGTTCGAGACAACGGATCACCCAAGTTGCAGTCAGCCACTCTAGAGTCCTTGGAAGTGTCGTAAAAGTGTAGGAGTTATATTGGTTATGTTTTGAGTCGTGCTAAGTATTCTGATGTAAATGTATAGAAATAAAAGTTTTGGTTTGTACGTATAATATTGGGCATGGAGCCTCTGAGTATTATGATGTGTATTGGATTTGTCTTGAGTAGCAGATTTGAGGTTTTCTTACATGTTTGATGTTTATTGCAGGTCATATTTTGATACTTGACTGCCAGGTTGGCTAGTTTTAGATTGTGTCATGTCTATTTTTTGGTTGATTTGAAGCTCATAAAGATGGGTTATTCTTGTCTCCTCCCGATAGCATCCTGACTTCGGCATATGTTAAGTGATTGAAAACTAGACTTTTTAATAATTCTTTACTTAAAATTTGTTCAACAATCATTTTTTAAAAATAAATGTTTTATTTGACATTTTCTATAAAGTATTTAATAATTCAACAAAGAATAATCATTAATATTTTTTAATATTCTTATATTATATAGTATATATAATATAAAACTGTGATTAGTCTCTAAGGGAAAAGTGATCATAACCCTTCAATATTTGGCAAAATTGATCGAAGCCCCCTAATATTTAAAAATTAAACAAAATTCCTTCAGAACTTCCAAAAATACTCTCTCTCAGATAGGGTTGGTAGAAAATCATGAATCTTGAATCATGATCGGGATCCTGTCCCATTCGATTTGAGATTCGGGATGATAGTGAAAACCAATTTTTAAATTTAATAGATGGGGAAAAGTGAAATTTCTATGATATTTATTATTTGGTGAAAATAAACAAAATCCTTATCATGTTTTAAAATTAAGTGAAACTCCTTTCATATTTAAAAATCTCAAATTTTAACCTACAAAATTTCATAATCTCAATTCGGATTCAGGATCCCTAACTATTCTGTTTGGGATTCGAGATTATTTTTTTATCCTGTTTTAAAAGATCGATCAAGATTCAAGATGATTTTCTATCCCAAATCACAACCGGGATGGAATGATACGATATAGGTTAGGGACAAAATGTCCCGATTATTATTTCTAATTCATTTTTTACAATAATAATCAAAATATTTATAACATACCCTCATATAGGGGGTTTCACTTTATTTTCTTTTAAATTATCAATGTGGTTTCATTTATTTTCACCAAATATGTGGAGAGTTTTGTTATTTTTCCCTTAATGGATGAGTTTATACATAGTAGTTTTTAGAGGTGCAGATAGCAGCACCTTTCCATTTTTGTCCATGTACGTAAGCAAGCAGCTGAGATTAGTCTGATTCCATGCATATAACGGCACAGGATTAATAAGTAGAGAAGCAACAAAATCTTTCAGGACAAAACCCTGATAGTTTTAATATTTTTAAGAATTCCACCTAAATATTTTTACATTTATATTTATATAAAAATATTAGAAAATACCCTTAGGCCTTGTATAAAATTAAGGACAATAAGAATAAGGAAATACATGGTGCATATGATTATAACGAGGTCTCATCAACAATTATTGTTACTCTTTATACTCTAAATATCCTTGAACCGCATTTTCCCTTGCCCTTGGTTACAATTAGGGATGATAAGGAAATATATTGTTAAGTCTTTCTAACAGCCATATAAAACACTCATCAACAATTATTCGAAATTTAACTGTCAAAAAAAATAGCCTAATCCAAATCTGTTTATTGAAAAAAAAATTGTTTGAATCTTAAGAACTTTTTTTGGCCTAATGGAGAAGTACATTGCAATGCTTTCCCTGCATATCAAAACCAAAGAACAAACTAGAAAATATTGCTAACAATATGGCAAAAATATCCAGATCCTCTCAATTTCCAAATAGTTAAAAATATAAATATAAATAAATACATCCGGAACCAGATAAAATATACGCATATTATCCGGATTAAGATAATAGAGTTTACCCGAAATAATCGAGTGTTCAAAGTATATTTTAAGGTGCAAATGCCTTGCTCTGAATATAAATTGATTACAGAAAGTAAATCCTATGGCATTGTCATGTAAAATATTTGTTTAATTTTAAGAACAAGAAATAAGGCCCAACAGTAGCTCACAAGCCAAACTTTCTCTAATGATCTTTGTTGTCACAATGAAACAATCCAAAAATTAAGATATTCAACATTATATACTACCAACCAGGCATATCACTAGCAGATTATCTATCCATGTACTTACCTCTACAAACATCCCTGCTCAGTGCCAAGCAGAAGCAGATACCAGAGCCCTATCTTTCCAGCCCAACAACATTGCCCCATCCGTCTCCACAAGCGTATAATGCTCTGAGTAACACCTTAGCAAATTCCTAATCACAGAGTTAACATACGAGCTTAATGGACATTGCTGAAATCCTGCCATTCTAAACCTGGACTTCCACTTGCCGAGTAGCTCATGTCGCTCTACCCTCTCCCTCCCCTCACAAGCGATGACATTCACTATATCCCTCGCCAAACAATGCTGCTCCACATTAATTCTCTCCTTTTGCTGCCTTGGCATGGTCACATCAATTGACTCGAACATTGCCTGGTAGTAGTTCAGGGTTTCAACAAACCTAGGGAGGAATGCAGCAGTATTTGTGTTTGATTCTTGCTCCACCAGAGTGACAACCTTAGGACTAAGTGACTTTATCATCCTCAGAAGCCCATCCCTCGGATTGTTCACATCTACACTTTCATCTGGTGTATGGTGGAGTTGCAGAGGGAAGTTCACTGCCAGAGCTTCCCCAGGCCTGAGACCAAGCATTTCTACTGTTACATCTGGGGCAAAAACTGGTATCGGATTAAACTCAACAGGGATATTGAATTTCAGAGATATTGCCGCCAAACGTCTCCCAACAGCCTCCAACCCATCACCACGGGCATATTTAGACATAGGATCATCAATTCCTGTGATCCGAACACGAGGAGCCCCAGATGGTTTAGCTGCAAGCGCCTCTAATAGAGTCATCCATTGTGTACCCTGAGCTATTTGGAAGTCAATGATATGAATGCAATCCTCATTTTTGCATGCTTCGGCAATGGCACCATTGGCTGCCATGTAACCAAACTTCAAGTAGGGGGAGATTTCATAAAGGATTTGCATATAAGAAAGTAAATCCGTGCTTTCAGGCTCCCTACATCGAAGAGCATGGTATAAGTTAGAACCTGATTTCTCCTTTCTAGCTACCAACCCTTCCACCATGTAAGCTCCAAGACGCTGGATTGGTTCTCCGCTTATAGACACTGCACCTCTAGCCTTTTCAATCAAATTATCAAAATCATTTATTTTGTTTTCAGAGAGAGCTTTAGCACATTCAATTAACAACTGCTTCAGATTGCCTGAAGGAAAACCCTGCAAAGATGATTCCTCAATTTCCATCTGATGTTTCTCAATTTGAGCACCTTCACCCGATGGCCTATACCCAAAAATAACAGATGGCTGAGGCTGAATCGCATCTGAACCATGGCTTTCATGGCTCCAACTCCTAGATATCTGGCCAGGTGCCTGCGGCCAACTACTTCCACCATAAGAAGTATTTGGTTCCGTTGCTTCTTCCTCTTTATCAGGCCCCATCAATAAACTCTCTAACTCCTGCAAAACATGTTTTATCTTCCGGTTGCTACTAGCATTCAGTAGGTATGAAGTCCCTCCAGAACAGAGGATTAGACTGTCCAAAGTAGGGCTTAACTGATGAAAATAACCGTTGGACTCCATTGAAGAATTGCAAGAGGGGCTGAACCCAGGAGGATACTCTGAGGGGCTGTGCTGCTCCTGGCTATCACTCAAAGAAGTGATGGTATCACAATCACACTGATTTGAAAAAGGTGAGTTAGGCGAATTACCTATATCGAATTTTAGGGACCCAAACAACCTATTATGCATCGAAGAGATGGTAGGATGAGAAGAAGAGTAAGATATGTCAGCACCAGTTACACCATATCCAATAATCTGGCGAGAATCCATACTATTGTTTATTAATCCGGAAATAATATCACTGCCTCAGATACAAAATCAACTAAACCTTCTTTTGTCAAAAACTGTACTCAGCTCTACAATTCCCCCACAGAGATCTCAAACTGTCTACTTAAAAAATCAACCTGCAACAACAATCAAATGACATGTAAGCTCCCAATATTCAGTTTTCCAAAACACATTTTGGCAGTTAACAGTTACCTAGTTAATGTCTGCAGCATATACCATATTTAAAATTGCACGAGCTAATCAGCTAAACCCATAGGAGAACATGCCATAGACACACTGAGACAAATGCAAAAATAATAACGTCTAAGGACAAGCGTACACCCACAAAAGTAGCTTGATCACAATAACCACTATAGCAAGATCAAAAGTACTCCTAGAAATCATATTACCGTGTTAACAACTAAACAGTTGAGTTCTCAAAGAGCGTGGCTTTGTGGTGTAGGGCTCAGGAATTCACCTTGAGATACTGGGTTTGAATCCTGTGAGTCTGTTTCTTGTAAGAGTCTGGGACAGCGGGGGTCTTACCTGCTCTGCTTAGGCCCGGAATAGGTGGTTTGGCAGTGGGGTTTCCAACGATTTCAAAAAAAAAAAAAAAAACTAAACAGTTTAATACTATTTCTTGGAGGATAATTCATATCAAACAGTTAAAAATAATTGACCTACAGAGCATAATCCCATCATTTTCCACGACATAATTAATTAACAACTTCTTGGCAGACAATTAACAGCTCCCACATTAAAATTAATTAAGAATCCATTGGTGGCAAATTTACAATTTGAATCATCACGAACGAATAATTTCTCAACACTAACATTAGCAATTCCAACAAATTACGCTCTAAATACAAATATCATCAGTAATTTCCAAACAAACAATAAATAATAATAGCTCTCATTCATAACTATAAGTTACAGTGAAACAAAATCAACAACAAAATAGAGCGCCAAATTATTTCAATGAAAAATAAAAATAAATTATGGAAAATAAATACGTACTTTTTTTTTGTTTAGTATAATTTCCTGTGACGCTTTCTGAGGAAGTAACAGTAATTTCTGTGTAGTGTATTTTCTTTAAGTTTTGAATTTGGTTTTGAGAGTTGAGAATCCAAAGAAAAAGAAATCGAGGGAACGGTATTTATAGAGGAGCGGGAGTTGACGGAGGTTTTGTACGGAAACTAACGGTAACGGTGAAAAGAGCGGCTGGAGGTTTGCTAACCAATAAGACGGAGATTCTCTTCGCCGTTATAACGGACATCCACGCCGACCTTCCTGCGTGAGCGTGAGGATTAGAGCAGAACATTCTTCGCTGTTTCCGTTGTGGTGTTTGGAAGTCGGCCTCGTGGCAAATGTTCTTCCACGCGCTTAGAGGGTATTGTCCTAAACCCGGCTAACGGTTCAGTTCGGTTCTAAATCGGAATCAAATCAGACGGTTTCGGTTTTTCTTACTTTTTAATTAATTTAAAATTTTAATTTTAATTTTTCTAAAAATAAAATGAGATTTCAAATTTATTTAAAATTATTAATTTGAATTTAGATTACATTAAATTAAAAATAAAATAAAAGAGCTTAAACTTAAATTTTTAAAAATTTAAGTTACCTATGTATCCTCTAGGGGTGAGAAGAATCAAAACTCACGTAATTTTTCACCAAAACTTAAAAAAAGATGTGTCATACAAGTAAATTTAGCAAATTCTTTTATATTTTTAGCATCAGAATATTTAAATAAATCTAAAAAAATTGTACCTCTACTAGATGAAGCATATCTGCCCATTTGAGTTTGTGTTGTATCAAGTTCAATTTCAGCGGCATGATAAGTCATAGCCGTCAGTAAATTTATAAGATACACCACAATAGTTGCATATTGTTCTTGGACCTTCATTTTCAGTCTCGACTAAATGAAAATGAATTTTAAAAATATCGGAAGATCGAGACTTAACTTCTCTTCTCTGTGTACAGATACTTTGGCCGCTCTCCTGAGTTGGCACAATGGACATTATGTTCTCAAATTGGCTTGCCATTTTTTATTAATATTGAAGAATTATAAAATTAAATCAATATGAAAAATTGAATATAATAGAATTGAAGAAATTGAGAAAATTGAAAATTTGTGTGTTGAAAAATGACACATATTTATACATTTTTGGATTATTTTTGTGATACATAAATTGTCTTTAAAACTAGTCGTTTTATTAATATTACTAAGGGTAATTTAGTAATTAGATTTAACAAAATACCATGCTGCCAGCCCAATGGCTACTAACCTTTGGGTACTACGGTTCCGGTTGGAACCGTAGAATCGTTGGAACCGGACGATTCCAACGGTTCCGGTTCAAATCATTGGAACTGTCTGATTCCGTTCGGTTCGGTAAGGATTGAACCCTAACCGAACCGAATAAAATCGTGGCCAGGTTTAGGTATTGAATTGAAGTCAAAGCTTAATTAAATTAATTATTATCATTAAAAAAAATTAAGAGGTGGATAACATAAAGTCTAATTAAATTAATTATTTTCCTATACTACTTAAGTGACTGGTCAAATAAAATTATTTGAAGATCTCTCAGAAATTGTAATTATTTTACTTTTTTATATTACAATTTTTAGCATAATCATGAACTGATATTTCTTACTAAAGCACTAATTATAATAATTGACTTCAATTATTAAGTCTTATTTAATATATTAATTTTCTATTAATAAAATGAGTTCAGACCGGTACCTCATAATAATCAAGTACATGAGAAAAGATAGCATGCCCAGGTCAACTTCGTTACTGGAGGAACAGTGTACACCCCCCTCAACAGATCCCTAGCCCAAATAATTCGGGAAATTCAAGGTAAAGGTTTTTTGTCCGAGGCCGACCTGGGGAAGTTTCTGATCAAGAAGGAAAACCACAGGGCCTATTGTTTGCACCATAATATAAAAGGACACGCCACGAACGGTGTATATGTTAAGGTTAGTGCTCTGAGTGCCAATCCGGGTCGTATTTATGTCCAATTCATTAATACAAGCGGTTCAATTTTCCATAATATTACTAATTTTACTGGTAGCACCCTTGTCTTTTATACACTTATTCGATCTAATCTGATCACGATTAGATCAAAACTGAATCTGGTTCAGTGATACGTGTATATTAGACAAAGACCCTAGGATTTACAGTATAGTGCGCAGTTACAACGTATTTTGTAATTGACATTGGGAAGCGCACTATTAGTTGCATATCCTTAAATAAAGTTCGTAGTCAAGATTTGCTAACACGGGTCGGTTAGTAAAATCCGTTGAGACCAGTACATGTCATATATCGTGACTTGGTCCGATGGTTTATCCCAATGAACCATGAGTCTCGGGAGACTCGTATAAATATGTAGGTATTTATTTGATAAGACACTGAACGACTCACTAAATGTTTCCTAATAGATGGTACACCAACGTCAATAAGAACCTTCTCGAGTTGAGCGAGCATAGTGGTCATTCGACTTGAGATACCACTGTGGATATATGAGCTATCCTCCACACTTTGATGGCAGTCACATCAACGATCTAGCCATGATCATACCTCCGCATGTTCGTTGGGTGTGAACTGATGCTCATGATATCATGTGCGTATCAAGATAAGATCCGCCAGTCCTGTGTACATGGCATATGCATCCTCACGTGTTTGTGATCTAGTAAATCCATGGTCGTGGTATAACTTCGGAAATTAGTTTCGAGTGTTATTTAGAGATCGTAAATTGAAAGTCGACTGTATTATATCGAACGGATTTGACATTCTCATCTATATCTCAGGTATAATACGGATGGCCTGTGACGGAGGGATTATACGTATGTTATGACCTCGACTTGCATAGTTTAGCGAGATTATCCGTGGTCGTCATAATCCATGAGTGGGTGGATTATGGACACGAAATTAAATTATGTGACGAATATACCTAAACTTAGAGAGTCCCACAATATGAAGTGTACTCGTTGAGCACTTGGGCAACGCGATATGAATAATACAGATTATTCAAAATACTTCACCGGATTAAATGAGTTAATTCAGATCGTTTAATCGTTAAATGATAACACATGCAATTATGGGATTTTGTCCGCTAATAATTATTGTGTATTTGTATTTGATACATAATACGATTAGATACACATTAATTATTCGCCAAATGAGATTTTGACACATGCCATAAATATATTTATTTGTTATTTATTGTAAATAAAAATACATATATAATAATAATTACATAATTGATTTTTGAATATATAATTGTTAAATATTTCAAAAATTAATTAGTCAAACTTTTCCATAAATGTTATGGATTTGTCCAATTATTATTTGGACACTTGGCATGTATTTATTAAGCTAAAGGTGTATTATTTTGATTGGCCACCAAAAAGGCTTAATAATTTATTATTTGTTTTAATTTGATTAAAACCATAAAATTCTCATTTTTATCCCTCACCCATTCGGTCAACATTAAAAGAAAGTGAGAAGATTTGATTTTCTCTCTCTTGTTGTCTTCTACACTGCCGAAACTCCAAGGGAAAAATGGTTTTTCATTTTCTTGATGATTCAAGCAAACAGGTGAAGGAAAATCAAGAAATGGCTTATGAAATTTGGAATTTTAGAGGTAATCTTTAAATCCCTAAAGTCTTGAAATTTATTTCTAATTTCTTGATTTCTTAGAATAGTTCTAGGGATTCTTTGCTTGAAAAATTTGAGGCTTTTGGCTTTGTTGGATGGATGAGGAAGATGATGCATGTGTGAAGTGTAGATTGGATGGAATTAGTGTAATTTTAGGCCAATTTAATCAATTATTGTAGGACAACTTTGTTGTCATTCTAGAGTGTGATAGCCACTCTTATCATGCCAAGAATTTTTCTAGAGTTCTTCATTTGTGGGGACTTTGGATTGGTGTTTGATTAATTTGATTACTCTTGGTGAAAATTGGATTTAAAGCATGATATTTGGACTGTTTTTACTTACTGATCAGACCTGGAAGTTATTCTGATTTGGTGATGAAAATGTTGTTTTTAGAATGTATTGGATGTGTTTTGGGAGTTGGCACAATTTTCGGAAAGTGTTTCCGACTTGAAATAAGCGATAACGGCCAAAAACGGCGTTATCATGTGGATTTTGAGCCAACCGGGTGACGGCTTTCCAAACAGTGAATATGTCACTGTTTGGGCAGCCCATGAACTGTCCCGACACTATTGGAGCTGACCTGGGCAGTTTCCATAAGTGTCGGGTAGTCGGTTCGGTCAAAAATATTTTTACGTCATTTTACGGAAAATCAGTTTTCATAAAAGTTTCGCAAGTTTTCAACTTGTTTATGTCAATATTTGATATTGAATAAATGGGTTTAGGTGAAATATGAATAAATTATTCATATTAGATATTGAATAATTTATTCGGTATTTTGAAAAAAATTTAAAATACGATTTCTCCCGAACCCCCCCCCCCCCCTCATCGCCCAAAACTCCAATAAAAATGGTATTAGAGCGGGTCGGATGCTTCATCCATTACATTATTCATGCTTGATATTTGATATTTAATCTAATTTTAATGTTTGCACATGCTAGGAATCTATATGTGTTTCTTTACTTTTCGGTTCTACGCTAACGAAAATGTAACGGAAATTTAATCGTTAAATTAAGTTATATTTTCTATAGGTAGAATTGAATTGTTTAGAAAATTATCTAGATTAAAATTCTGCATTGGATGTAGAGTATAACTTTCGTAGGAAAATTCCCGCTTTTAAATATAGTGTAAAGTAACGTGTATTGGATACATGTTTCTTGGTTCGTCTTGTCAGTACGATTTATGGGTATTTTTCTATAAGTGCATCTGAGATCGTGTCAAAACTGTGAAGGTGTAATTATAGGATTATTATCCATACCGGTTGTTTATTGATACTGGATAAATTCCAGTGAAAGTGGAAATCCTGAACGTGCCAAAGTTGTCAGGACTACACCGGTAGCTTGAGTTTGTCATTGACAAGTGTAGCCTTGATACGCCTCCCTGTGAACGTGCAAAGCTGTCACAGCGAGAAACTGTCAGGACCAAAACCAGGAGTCACTGGTGAGTGATTGACAAAGAGTTGTCTACCTAATGAATATACGTAGGCGAGAACGTGCCAAAACTGTGAGCCGAAATATATTCATGGGATCCTACTCTCACTATGGAATTCGATTTAATTATTGAATTTCTGTTGTCCGTTGGGGATTACGGTATTACATAAAGTAGTGGGAGACACTGCTGGGTTAAAAATCCATAACTCAAGCAGTGCGTAATTTTATGGAATTTACTACTTTCGTTTTCCTTTCTTTCTATATTTTTTTTATAGAATTATGCTTCTAATCCACTGCATAGTATATTACTTGAATATATAGATTTTCTGACTTTACTTGTGGTTGTGTAGTTCTAGAATGGGTTCTAGAAAGATAGTAGACTTAGATAATGTTAGATTAGTTGAAACCATCGGGAACTGTTGTTCCGATTTTCTTGAAAATCAAGATGGTTTGTGACGTAATTTCTAAGTCACGATTAGGTAATCTAAATAGATATCTGGTTTATGATATTATTCTAGATAGAATTGTTTCTTATGCAGTAAGATTTGACTTGAATAGTTCATGTCTCGAGATTCTTGACTGGCATTAAGAAAACCCATTTAGTATTTGTTTATCTTTTAATGACGTTTCTTGCCTTTTGCGACTTTTTAGAAGTCACGTGTCTGACACAGTTTGCTAATCGATTATTTGCAACTGTTGTGAATAATTGAATGCAAATTATAAAGCTTAAGAAAATAGATGCGTATAGTTGTGTATAGAGAATATCAATTCTCACAATACGACAACTGTAGGTATTGGATACCGGATCTCCCGTCTAGTTATTTAAAATAATATTCAATAACTGTTTTGATATTTGATATCAGAACTTGTGAATATTGGATAGTTACTTGTTCTGTATAAACAGTTGTTACATATTTTAATATGACTAGTAGTGTCATTGATGAAAGATAAGCATTAAGAAAATATTCGGTAGAATAAATAACTTAGAACTGTACTTTATGAGGTTTTATCGTAAAAGCATCAGATGCTTGTTCCGTATGGTAAAGGATGGTCTGATATGATATCACACCACATATCCTTATCCGTTTAATGAATATTGTATTCAGGAAGTGATTAAATCTCATTTAACCAATGATTGTCATTGGACCACAGATTTATTGAACTAATACTTTGGAAGCATGTAGTTTAATGAATTAGAAATTGTCTTGTATAGTTTTCTATACTCTGTGACTTAGTTAATGATCTGTCAAGACTTAGTTGCAAGTTTCTAAAAGAATATGTTGAACGTCTTGAATAGTTCAAGAACTTTTAATATGTTTTTGTTGAAACGCGGATAGAATATTTTGAATGGTTCAAAGATATTCTATTTGAAATGTTGAAAACTATAAAATTCATTGCGAATCTTTGAATTGTTCGAAGATGTTTGATATGATCAAATGCATGAATTTAAGGCAATTAGTTCTATAGTTATTTAATGAATATGATTCTTACTCAATATTAAACTTCCACGATTCCATTGTGATGGAACTGTTCACTTGGAGTTATCGAATCTTATTTGATTTGATTCGTTGATATTGAGTGTTACCGAATTAGTTTTCAATATTGTTGGGGTTATGCTCCTGTAACACTAATTCATCTCTTTAGTTAAGGTTCCATCTGTTTCTACAGATACGTATATAATATGTATAGGTAGAAAATTCGAATCTTGAAAAGTTTGAGATTTGAATCTTTCCTTTGTATAATGGTTATATAATTGAAAGCACTTGTGTCTCTGAGGTACGAGTGAAAGGTTTATCATTTATTCTATTTAATGAAATATTGTATTCTATTTGATAGAATATCTTTTCTACGATCCCGAATAATAAAATTATTTTGTTACTTGGTGGTTAACATTGGATGTTGACGATTGCAGAAAAGATTTGACTTATTAAAGTCAAATGTGAGAATGATAAACTGTAGTGGAACTACATGATTCATAAGATGAAAAGACCCTTAGACAACTTTCGTATAAGTTCAATAGGATATCAGAATCGTTTGCGAAGTATTTGATACCTACTGATTCTGTTATTTTCTTATCGAAAAAAATTATCTTATAACTTATAGTGGGAGCGATATTTGATATCGATTCCAGAATTTAGCATTGAACCATAGATCTAAGATTGTTCATGGCTTACGACGATCAAGTTTTGAACTTGATTAGGCTTTTGTTATGAATAGTTCATAAAATGTGCAAATTGTTTGCGCAACAAAAGCACAATGAGCTTGATAAAGATTTGACCCTTATAGTAAGACAGTCAGAAAGGTTATACTCAGTAGTCTATTGTAGATTCTGAGGAAGCTTGTCTATTGTCGCACTGAATGGACAATAAAGATCTATTGGTTAATATTGATATTAAACTGTATTTTGGCTAAAGAATGCAAAGTAGCGTTCTTGAGTGATTTCTTCGAACAAGAGATCCGTTGTGATTTCTTGGTTTGAAGAGTTCATTCTGGAATGGCTAAGAGTTTGTATTCTGCTAAGATCATAGTTTGATATATTACCTTATGGAGGCTATTGTAGACTCATTTAAGTTTTCCGGAAATTTATGTTCTCTGATTTTGATATCAGTCAGATTGTTTGATTTTATCGAAATATAGAGAATACGTATTTGTCAGTGGGGTCAGTGGGAGCGTACAAATATCTTTCTAGTATTATATATCCTTAAGTCTTCCTTTCTCCGTGCTTGCAGTGGGAGTAATCTCTGTTATATTTGATATATAAAGTTTTATATTAGATATAAAACTGAGAGACTTGTGAGATACTCTCATTAGTCGTGTATTAGATATGATCTAATAAATGACACAATAAGACTATCTGTATGACAGTTAGTGTAACTGTTTGACAGTTAATGTGTCTTTTATGTATATAGTATTCATCTTTCGTAAATGATGATTCATTTGTCGAAAGAGAGATTGATTAGAATGTCTAGTCAATCTTATGCATCATAGGATGATGACGTAATGAATATTGTATTATGTGCGATTAAAGATATCAATTTAATCATAATTGTTACGAGTTATTTTGATATACTGCATACCATATGATGGATCATGAAACATGTTCTTTGTGATCTTTGAGATATTAAGAACGAGTTTCTAATTCATGGAGAATTTAGTCAGCAACCATTAGGTCAGATTAGTTTTGATTCTAATTATGACATTAGATGGTCTATGTCATATAAAGTTAGAAAAGATGCAGTAGGAGTGTCACTGTTGATTCTACTAAACTAGTGGAATCAGTTGCAATTTATGAAATATTGACTTATGAAGTTTGCATAGTGACCTCATAGATTAGAAGTTTTAATATTAGTATAGTGATTGCGGTTATCTCAAAGTATTTGGATTTGATTTCTAAATACATAGACAACTTAGTAGCTATAACACAATAGTGATATAGCGTCTGAGTCTTATTGCTGTGGAATTTGGATTCTACAAAATATTAATGATGCTAGCTAAGGAAAACGGTTGGGTTTGTTGGACAGACTCGATTTGTTAAAGCATGTTTACTTGTTGGTGCCTACCTCTTGAGTGTTGGTGAGCTCTTGAGGGCCATGTGTATGCGATACACATTGAGATGTGTATATGATACCATGGATTGGCATTAGAGCAAGTGGGAGAAATTGTTAGGGTTGGTGCTACGAGTGCCAATCCGGATCATATTTATATCTGATTCATTAATACGAGCGGTTCAATTTTCCATAATATTACTAATTTTACTGGTAGCACCATTGTCTTTTATACACTTATTTGATCTAATCTGATTACGATTAGATCGAAACTGAATATGGTTCAGTGATAAGTGTATATTAGACAAAGACCCTAGGATTTACAGTATAGTGCGTAGTTACAACGCAGTTTGTAATTGACATTGGGAAGCGCACTATTAGTTACATATCCTTAAATAAAGTTCATGGTCAAGATTTGCTAACACGGGTCGGTTAGTAAAATATGTTGAGACCAGTACATGTCATATATCGTGACTTGGTCCGATGGTTTATCCCAATGAACCACGAGTCTCGGGAGACTCGTATAGACATGTAGGTGTTTATTTGATAAGACATTGAACGACTCACTGAAGGTTTCCTAATATATGGTACACCAACATCAATAAGAACCTTCTCGAGTTGAGCGAGCATAGTGGTCCTTTGACTTGAGATACCACTGTGGATATATAAGCTATCCTCCACACTTTGATGGCAGTCACGTCAACGATCTAGCCATGATCGGACCTCCACATGTTCGTTGGGTGTGGATTGATGCTCATGATATCCTATGCGTATCAAGATAGGATCCGTCAGTCCTGTGTACAGGGCATAGGCATCCTCACGTGTTTGCGATCTAGTAAATCCATGGCCGTGGTATAACTTCGGAAATTAGTTTCGAGTGTTATTTAGAGATCGTAAATTGAAAGTCGATTGTATTATATCGAACAGATTTGATGTTCTCATCTATATCCTAGGTATAATACGGATGGCCTGTCACGGAGGGATTATACGTATGCTATGACCTCGACTTGCATAGTTTAGCGAGATTATCTGTGGTCGTCATAATCCATGAGTGGATGGATTATGGACACGAAATTAGATTTTGTGACGGATATACCTAAACTTAGAGAGTCCCACAATATGAAGTGTACTCGTTGAGCAATTGGGCAACACGATATGAATAATACGGATTATTCAAAATACTTCACCAGATTAAATGAGTTAATTCGGATCGTTTGATCGTTAAACGATAACACATGCAATTAGGAGATTTTGTCCGCTAATAATTATTGTGTATTTGTATTTTATATATAATACGATTAGATACACATTAATTATTCGTCAAATGAGATTTTGACACATTCCATAAATATATGTATTTGTTATTTATTGTAAATAAAAATACATATATAATAATAATTACATTAATTGATTTTTGAATATTTAATTGTTAAATATTTCAAAAATTAATTAGTCAAACTTTTCCATAAATGTTATGGATTTGTCCAATTATTATTTGGACACTTGGCATGTATTTATTAAGCTAAAGGTGTATAATTTTGATTGGCCACCAAAAAGGCTTAATAATTTATTATTTGTTTTAATTTGATTAAAACCATAAAATTCTCATTTTTATCCCTCACCCATTCGGTCAACATTAAAAGAAAGTGAGAAGATTTGATTTTCTCTCTCTTGTTGTCTTCTACACTGCCGAAACTCCAAGGGAAAAATGGGTTTTTCATTTTTCTTGATGATTCAAGCAAACAGGTGAAGGAAAATCAAGAAATGGCTTATGGAATTTGGAATTTTAGAGGTAATCTTTAAATCCCTAAAGTCTTGAAATTTATTTCTAATTTCTTGATTTCTTAGAATAGTTCTAGGGATTCTTTGCTTGAAAAATTTTGAGGCTTTTGGCTTTGTTGGATGGATGAGGAAGATGATGCATGTGTGAAGTGTAGATTGGATGGAATTAGTGTAATTTTAGGCCAATTTAATCAATTATTGTAGGACAACTTTGTTGTCATTCTAGAGTGTGATAGCCACTCTTATCATGCCAAGAATTGTTCTAGAGTTCTTCATTTGTGGGGACTTTGGATTGGTGTTTGATTAATTTGATTACTCTTGGTGAAAATTGGATTTAAAGCATGATATTTGGACTGTTTTTACTTACTGATCAGACCTGGAAGTTATTCTGATTTGGTGATGAAAATGTTGTTTTTAGAATGTATTGGATGTGTTTTGGGAGTTGGCACAATTTTCGGAAAGTGTTTCCGACTTGAAATAAGCGATAACGGCCAAAAACGGCGTTATCATGTGGATTTTGAGCCAACCGGGTGACGGCTTTCCAAACAGTGAATATGTCACTGTTTGGGCAGCCCATGAACTGTCCCGACACTATTGGAGCTGACCTGGGCAGTTTCCATAAGTGTCGGGTAGTCGGTTCGGTCAAAAATATATTTTACGTCATTTTACGGAAAATCAGTTTTCATAAAAGTTTCGCAAGTTTTCAACTTGTTTATGTCAATATTTGATATTGAATAAATGGGTTTAGGTGAAATATGAATAAATTATTCATATTAGATATTGAATAATTTATTCGGTATTTTGAAAAAATTTTAAAATACGATTTCGCCCGAACCCGCGCCCCATCGCCCAAAACCCCAATAGTAGAGACCTACGGGAGTAGGTGGAAAATTTGGTAAAAAATGGCTATCTGAGTGAATACATAGACTTAGTGGCTACGGAGGCCGACCAACGCTGATAGCGAATGACATCGGGTCGGGCACTTAGAATGCTGAGGAGCTGAGAGGATGTTTTCAATAGAGCCTCTCTTAAAAATGACCCTCAAAGAGTTGTAAGATGGGCAACAGATCCCGGGAGTATGAGTAAGACTCTTTCTTTCTCAGATAAAAGTTATTTGTACTTGCCTTATTATTATGTGTGTGTGTTGGCTCGGGGCTGCATTCGTTCCGCCGAGACCACCTTAAATCATTGGCTCGGGACTACATTCGTTCCGTCGAGGCCACCTTAAATAATTGGCCCGAGGCTGCATTCGTTCTGCCGAGGCCACCTTAAATCAATGGCTCGGGGCTGCATTCGTTATGCCGAGGCCACCTTAAATCATTGGCTCGGGGTTGCATTCGTTCCACCGAGGCCACCTTAAATCATTGGCTCGATGCTGCATTCGTTCCGCCGAGGCCGCCTTAAATCAATGGCTCAGCGCTGCATTTGTTCCGCCGAGCCACCTTATATTATTGGTTCGGGGCTGCATTCGTTCCGCCGAGGCCACCTTAAATCATTGGCTCGAGGCTGCATTCGTTCTGCTGAGGCCACCTTAAATCAATGGATCGAGGCTGCATTCATTCCGCCGAAGCCACCTTTAATCATTGGTTCGAAGTTGTATTCGTTTGGCCGAGGCCACCATTTAATCATTGGCTCGGGGCTGCATTCGTTCTGCCGAGGCCACCTTAAATCATTGGCTCGAGGCTGCATTCGTTCTATCGAGGCCACCTTAAATCATTGGCTCGGGGCTACATTCGTTCCGCCGAGGCCACCTTTAATCATTGGCTCGAGACCGCTTTCATTCCGCTGAGACCACGTTGATGGCGCAAAGAGGGAACATCCCCTTGTGGTCAAGTATTTAACGTGGCTCGGGGTCGGGTTGAGTCTCACCGAGGCCTTGCTTTATTTATTGGCATGGGGTAAGAGTTTCTCCCCCAATGCCATACGTTGATGGCACAATGAGGAAACATTCTCTTGTGGCCAAGTATTTATTATGGCTCGGGGTCGGGTTGAGTCACACCGAGGCCTTATTTTATTGGCATGGGGTCGGAATTTATCCCTCATGGTCGAGTGTTGAGTGGCACAAGGATGGATCTTTCCCTTATGGCTAGGTTATTGCATCGACTCGAGGACGCCAAATCAGTCTACGACTTCATATACCACTATCTTTTTATTGTTCCCGGCACCAACTCACTTACTCATTTATACCGAGAACTATGAGACAAATGTTGATGGTGGTTTTCGGTCCCAAAGAAGTCAAAATCTCGAGGAATGGTATAAAGGGATTTTCACTTCCTAGATAAGGGGCCCAGGCCCGGGTAGCAGAGGCATCCGACCCAGCAAAAATATCAAACTTGTTTGCGTTTCAAGTTCCGAGGTGGTCATATCCGAGGTGGTCAGGTCCAATGTGATAAGAAGGTATCAGATTCGATAGTGTGAGCATCTATGAAGGGCGACCCGAGGTGGTCCATGACGGCCGACCCAACTTGATAGCTCAGTAGGCCAAGACGGTTTTGCTTCTGTCTCCCGACCTAGTAAGACGGGCCGAAGTGGTAATAATGGTATGATCATGATCAAATGACATAAGCGCTACATGTGGACTTGTAACTTTAAAAGAGGTCTGACATGACAGATTACAGGTTGGAGATAGCATGTGGCAAATGTTATAATAGCTTGGTTTAAAGAGATGTCAGGTGACAGAGTTACTTTCGGCAGAGCAGTTGGGGAAGAGAGCGATCACATTGATGGTAAAGTCACGCGGCTGACGTCATGAGATTAATGTAACAGTAGACTTTTCCCTAGTATATAAAGGGGCTGAGAATTCATGTAAGGGGTTAGCCAAATTCATTTACGCATAACTTGTAATAGAGAGCAGAAAAACTTAAGTGTAAGAGTGAGCTTGTAAGAGGTCGGTCTGCCGAGCTCGAGAGATAGGCAGGTCAGTCATACCCGACCACGTTATAAAACTTCATTTTATCATGTGCCCGTGGACGTAAGTTGGATCCATTTCGCCGAACCACGTTAAACCATCTGCTTATTCTGTGTGTTTTCTCGTCTTTTTGCTAAGTTTGCATTTGGTCCTCAAACCAAACAAATTCACAGTTGAAGGAGGATCGTTCAAGGAGTGAGTTTTCTCGATTTTCCCTTGGAACGAAGATCGACCGTCAACAACACCAATTATCATAATTGACTTAAATTATTAGTTCTTATTTAATATATTAATTTTCTATTAATAAATTTCTTTAATATGGTATGAGAGCTAAGGTGACGTGTTTGATTTATCAAGTCTAGTACAAATCTTTAATTTATTCATAACTAATATGTTAATAAATCTCCATTTCACTGGAATGAGGTGATTTGTTATGATTGATTAATATTAATATTCGGCCTAACTTAAGTTATTGGATCAAATAGTTTCATCAACTAAAAAATATTTATGTCTCCTTACCTTTTTGTTTTAGTTATGGTGGTTTTTTCAGGTTTATTGCGTAAGATGGTTCTTGAGCACAGCTTCAAGTTTCATTGGTGATGTTCGAATGACTATCTCACTCATCTTTGTTTTGCAGATGATCTTATGATTTTCTGAGGGGCGGAGGAGACCTCGATTTCATTGATTGGGAAATGCATGCATCAGTTTATGAGATTGTCTGGATTAGTTCCCAATCCGACAAATAGTCAGTTATTTTCTTGTGGTGTTTCCTTGGTAGCGAAACAACATTTTCTTAGCATTTTGGGCTTTCAAGAGGGTGTGTTTCCAGTTCGTTATTTGTACGTTCCTGTAATTTCTATGAAACTTCGGGCATCTGATTGCACTATTCTTATTGAGCGTATTATTGGGCGAGCTAAAAGCTGGATTTGTAGGACCCTTTCCTTTGCAGGTCGTCTTCGACTTATCAAGTCTGTGTTCTTCTCCATTCATGTTTATTGGTCTTTTTTCTTTCCTTTGGAGGGTCTGTCCTATTTAGCTTGTTCTCTCTAGGATATGCCCTTGTGCTTTTGTTGTGGTTTTCTTTGGTTAATCTACTTACCTTATCCATACAAAAAAAAAAAATACCAATCAAGTGTATAGTTATAAATTTTAATATTTATAAATAAAAATTAAATTAATAATAGGGATGGAAGTAAGGAAAAATTATTTTGAATTCCAATAAATCAATAGTAAAATATCATTAATTTTGATCGAAATTTGAGATTTCAAATTTTAAATCAAATATATTTTATTTGGGACAAAACCTGAAACCTGAGTGGATTCGAGATTTATGCCCACTATAATTAATAGAAATGAGTTACATGTAGATGTAGACCCAGCCAAAGTTATGGTTCAGAACCGGAACCGAACCGGTTGGAACTGGACGGTTCCGGTTCCAACCGGTTCCGATTCCAAAATCGAACCGGAACCTGATCGGTTCGATTAGGGTTATTACCCTAACCGAACCGATTGGAACTGCTGGAATCGAACGGTTCCAACCGAAATCGTACGGTTCCGGTTGGAACCGGATGGAACCCTAAGGTTCCAACGGTCCCCAACGGCTACTAGCCATTAGGGACAAATCCAGCCCAACGGCTAGTAGCCGTTGGGCTGGAGGGCAGGGAACCGTTTACTCCCTGCCCCAAAGTCCAAAAAAAATAATAAATTTCTGGATTTCACAAATTACCCCCAATAACGGTAATAAAACGGTTAATTTTAGGGGAAGTTTAGGTATCACAAAAATATTCTTAAAATGTATAAATATGGGTGATTTTTCATTATTTCAACACACCGATTTCTCAATTCTCTCAATTCTTACAATTCTCTTATTCTCTCATTTAAAAATTACAAATTACAATTTATCATTCTCAATTCTCTAATGGCAAGCTCATCTGAGAACACAATGTCAAATGTGCCAACCCAAGAGAGCGACCCTAGTATCGGTTCACGTAGAAGAGAAGTTAAGTCTCGTTCCTCGGATGTTTTCAAAATTCATTTTCATTTAGACGTTGCTGATGAAGGTTCAAGAGCAGTATGCAACCATTGTGGGGTTTCTTATAAGTTTTCTGGTGGATACGGCAATATGATCAAACACCTGGAAAGACATCATGCAGTTGAACTTGGACTTGATACAACGCAAACTCAAATGGCCAGGTACGCATCATCTAGTAGAGGTACGAGTGCTTTAGATTTATTTAAATATTCTGATGCTAAAAATAGAGAATAATTTGCTAAATTAACTTGTATGGCACATCTTTATTTAAGTTTTGGTGAAAAAATTATTTTTACGAATTACGTTCAAAATGCTTGAAGACTTATTCTATAATGCATCTACAAGTGCAAGCGGAGCTGAAGGATCAACAGCCACGGATGATGATTGATAATTAAATATTTAAATAATTGTAAAATGACAATAGGGGAAATATCTTTCAAATGTAATAGAACTACGTGAGCTTTGATTCCTCTTACCCCTGGAGGATACGTATGCAACTTAAGTTTTTAAAAATTTAAGTTCAAGCTCTTTAATTTAATTTTTTTTTTAGATAAGAATTTTATTTGTAATTTAATGTAATTATGTAATGTAAGTTTATTATATAAATTCAAATTCATAATTTTAAATTATTTTATTTTATTAATGTCAATTTTTTATTTTCAAAAAAAAAAAAAAACCCGAATGGAACCGGAACCGGAACCGAACGGTTTGGTTCCGGTTCCGGTTCCACACAAAGTGGAACCGAACCACCGGCCACCTCTATGTAGATGAAGGGAATCACGCGCTGAGATGGGCTTGTTCTCTTTAGCTTGTTCTTTCCTTTGGATGGTCTGTCATCTTTAGCTTGTTCTCTCTGGGGTATGCTCTTGTGCTTTTGTTGTGGTTTTCTTTCGTTAATCTACTTACCTTATCAAAAAAAAAAAACTAAAAAAATACCAATCAAGTGTATAGTTATTATTTATAAATAAAAATTAAATTAATAATATGGATGGAAGTAAGGAAAAAATATTTTTGAATTCCAATTAATTTTTTGAACTGAAATGAAAAAATATCTCAAATTTTAAATTAATAGTAAAATATCTTCAATTTTAATGGAAATTTGAGATTTCTAATTTTAAATCAAATATATTTTATTTGGGACAAAACCTGAATCTGGAGTGGATTCGAGATTTATGCCCACCCTAATTAATAGAAAAGAGTTACATGTAGAATAAGGGAATCACGCGCTGAGATGAGCGTGGGCATTGGGTACTGCGGCATTGTTCGGTTTTAATATATATATATATATATTTGGTAAAGGTGCGGTAACAGCATAGAAGTAGCACACGTGAGGTTTGCCAGCTCATAGGCGTGTTAAGCGTCAGCACAGATTAGATTTTATAAAACAAGGCCAAAGCACTGAAACAAAGACCAAACCGAACTCACCTCTAGAATTTTTATCTGGTCATCACTCACGTCACATTTTCCAAAAATTTATTTGAAACACATTTCTCTTAATATTTTTGGTGAATTGGTTTAATGATAGTGAGTTTTGATTAAAAAAAAGAAAGATAAATACCATCTTCTTAAGTTATTTATTATTGTGACTAGCCGAATTAGTTTGATAATAGAATTTTGAAATTCACGTGGGATAAAATCATACTATTAACTTCATGTCATATATCGATTAATACCCTCATGTGTAACAAATTTCAATGTATTTAAAAATATAAAAATAAAAATAAAAACTCAATGACATATAAGAAACTAATGACTCAAATTAGAACATAGTAGTAAGTCCACCCAAAACACATCTTTATGGTATTAGAGTATACTGCGAAGATATTATCTGTTTTGATAGTTTAAGATGACTCAACTCCGAATCCCTTTATATGGGTAGTAATATGGGTAATGATTTGTTTATTTGTTAGATTCGATTCATTTTAAAACGAATATGGATTTGAAAAAAATGGATTCGTTTAATAAATGACTTAATTCAATCCGAACCGAATATAAATTTGAGCTTTCTAATTCGTTTAGTAGTTAAGATTCGTTTTATTAATTTCTTACACTATATGTTGTTTTTTTAAAATTAAGATTCAAAAAACTATTACGAATTATCACAAAGAAAAGATCATTATAGTGAATTTTGATTAAGAAATTCAATTTTTTTTTCCCTTTTCTTCAAGATAAATATATCCTCTTCGTAAGTTATTTATTATTGAGACGCGTCGAGTTAGTTTGATAATAGAATTTTGAAATTCACGTGGGATAAAATCATACTATTACTTCATGTCATATATCGATTAATCTTACCCTCATAAGTAGCAAATTTCAATGTATTAAAAACAAAATCAATGTCATATAAGAAAATAATTACTCAAATTAGTAATAAAACTTTACATGACGATAAGAATATGCATAAAATAAGTCCATTCAAAACACGTCTTTCTGGTATTAGAGTATATAGCGAAGATATTATCTGTTTTGACGGTTTATGATGACCCACCGTTCGATTTGATTCTCTTTAAAGCAAATATGAATATGAAAAATAGATTCGATTAATCAATTAATCAATTCGATTTAAATCAAATATAAATTTATGTTTATTCGTTTAAAATTCGTTTTATTGTTTTCTTATACTAAATGTTGTTATTTTTTCAATTATTACCAATTACCACTAAAAAAAATAATATTATCTATATTTGGTGAGTCAATTACTCAATTTTAGTAAATTTATTAATTACATATTTCATATGTATATTTATGAAGAATTAATATAAATAAATTAAGATAATTTATGTCATAAAATAATATTAGGATTAAATGAATATTCATATTCAATTCGTTTTTCGAATATGAATTCATCACATTTTGATTCAATTCATTAAGATTCTATACAAATTCAATTCATGAATTCGTTTTGCCTATCTCTAATCCCTTGTTGAAACATGTTTTATTAGTTAAGGAGGTCATCTCTTAGAAACACATCACAATATCGAAGTAACATAATCATTGCATACTTCAAAAAAAAAAAAAAAACAAGAAAAGTGTGTAAATTAATTAAACAAACATATATATTAAAATTTAACAAAGCTACAATTTAAGGCAACAATTTTACAAATTAATCATGATAATCGTGGTTAAGAATATCTCAATGTTAAAGATACATATCATATAAGAATTTAATTGTCATTTATTGTAAATTTTGGTTTTTTTTTTTTAACTCACACACTCATAAATCTCTATGTAGACTCGAATTCACACCTTGAAGATTATCGCAAAAATATAAGACCGTTGCCTACTAATTCTAGAGAGAAATGAATTTAGTATTATACTATGGGATTATTTAGTATTATAAGGATTTGTTTTTTGAAAAAAAAATATTAAAAACACATTTTTATTTGTCTTTTTGTTTTTTTTTTTTTACTAAACTGGTTTGCAGATACCAAAAAAAAAAAAAAAAAAACTAGTGTTAATTTCTTAAGAAGTTTTAAAAAATAATTCGCTCAAATTAAAAAAAAAAAATTAAGTATTTATTATAAAGCACTTTTTTTAATACTTGAGTTATTAATTAGTGGGCAGGTCAAAAGGGAGATCCTTTACAGGCATCATCAAAATGACAAAATACATATAAAATAGGATAAGGGAATATGCATCTGGAAGGAAGATGAGACTAAGGTAGTGTATGTTTTTTTCATCTGAAATATAATTAATTCTGAATTTGGTTGAAATCTGAATAGGTCTGAATGTAAATATTTTAATAATATGTTTATTTTTATTTTTTCAATATCTAAATATAAGTGATATATTATTTATTTTAAATATTAAAAACGTTTGAAATATGATAATTTGATATTTATATCCTTATAAGTATTATGTACATTTATTAAAAAATTTAAACATATAAAAAATACAATTAAAATCAAACATAAAATAAGATATGTTGATGGTGTTTTCAGGACCTATGTTATTTAAGGAGTACGGCAGAGGTAAA
This sequence comes from Zanthoxylum bungeanum, assembly GCA_019454045.1. Lineage (NCBI taxonomy): Eukaryota > Viridiplantae > Streptophyta > Magnoliopsida > Sapindales > Rutaceae > Zanthoxylum > Zanthoxylum bungeanum. The sequence goes on from SKCR01001481.1 coordinate 26,641, forward strand.
AAGGGTAATTCCCTTCTCGATCGAAATCATTAATGCCGACCCGACCACTAAAAGCAAAAAAGTAAGTGGCCGAGCACTTTATGATCGGTAACCGAGCACTTGGGTTCAGATGACCGGATAATTATCAGATCGACAGCGGCATTCTCAGTTCAAAGGACCAATATGACCGACCTCATGAAAACCGAGCATATGGCAAGACGTGCTCCGGAAGATGACGCCCTATTCTTGCGGATAAGATGACAAGTTATCCTATTTTCATGGGGAAAACTGGTGAGTCAGAGTTCTAGTAGGATAAAGAAAGCAAAGGTAGTTTTGATTAGGAATCCTTATGGGAAAATGAAATAATTTTGACTATAAATCCTTATGGGAAAGAGAAATTGTTTCAATTAGGAAATTCTTGTAGGAGAAGGAATATGATTTCTACACTATTATAAATAGGATGGGAGAGTATGTGTAAGGGGATCATCAAAAAAATTAGTGATCAGAATCATCAAGCTCTGACTTGTAAACACAAAAGACCTGAGAAGTGTATTGGAGTAATAAAAAGTATCATCCTGTTTTTGTCCGTGGACGTAGGTCGGATCCAAATCCACCAAACCACGTTAAATCTCTTTGTCGATTGGTGTGTTTATCTGTCTCTCGCTAAATTTGCTTTTGGTCCCCCATAACCAAACAAATTCACTATTGAATGAGGATTCCCTCGGAGGTGATATTCCCGTATTGCCCTGAGACCAAAATCCAACGTCAACAGTTGGCGCAGTCTGTGGGGAATCAACAAAAAGCAACTCGCGTAGTAAGACAATGGCGGAAGGCGGAAACCACCAATCGTCAGGGAGCTCGGCTGCGGATTGGATGGAGAAGATCAAGGAGAACCTGAGGAAGGAAAGGGAGGAAAACCAAATTCTGCTAAAAACCATAGTAGACCGGTTAGAAAAGGTAGAAGGAGTGCACAACGGAAAATTCGAGGCCGGGACTAGCCGACGAAGGAACGAAACAGCAGAGGGAAAAAGAATTGTCGATACAAGTAAGGACGACAGACCCCGGAGGAGGGGTCCCTACAGGGTAAGATCTGTGGTGGTGCAGATAGATTCCCAGACCGAGAACACGTGGGAGGAAGATGATGACCAATCGTCACCAGACCCATCCTATGATGGCCCTCGCAACACCCGGCGAAGGGAGAAAGAATATGACGAAGAGGTACGAGAAGATACCGACCACGAGAAGCACCACCCCCAGGATAACAGAAAGAAAGGAGACCGCAGGAGGCGGCATGGAACCAAGGACAGCAGCATGAAATCTTGGTTACGGCAGGAGCTGGCCAAATGGGGAGTATGCCCCAATACAGACAGAGGGGATGCCCAGGACGGCAAAGATGAGTCCCCCCTCATAGAAGAAATAAGGTCAGAGAAATTCCCGAAAAGATTCAGCATGCCAACCATGGCGCCATACAAAGGCCATACCGATCCCAAAACCCACATTGAAGGCTTCGTCCTACTAATGGAGGTACAAAGGGTAACATGGGACGCCATTTGCAAAGAGTTCCCCTTAACTCTAGCCGGACCGGCCGTTCTATGATATAGAAGCCTAGCCCCAAGAAGCATCAGCAGCTTCGCACAACTCAGAAAGTCATTCATACGACACTTCAAGGGGGCTTGTGTCCCCAGAAAGACAATTGGAGAACTAAGACTTATGAAACAAGGAGACGATGAACCTTTGAAAATATTTATTGAAAGATACCACAATATGGTACTCGAAGTCGGAGGGTACGAATCCCCCGAGGCCCTGGAAAGCTTGAAGGGAGCCTTGAAAGTCGGGAGGCTATGGACCCACCTAAGGATCTAGGACACCCCGGACTACGCAACCGCCCTAGAGGTGGCCCGCAAATTCGTTCTATTAGAAAACGAGGAGAAAATATCCCGAAGAGGGAACACCATCAGAGAAATGACCACAACGTAAGGGGACATGCCACGAATGGGTGCAGAGACCTGCGGGAGCAGGTGGAAGACTTGGTGAAAGAAGGCTATCTCAGTGTGTACATAGACCATTCGGTTTTTTAGGTCGACCAAGTTGATAGCGGAAGTCATCCAGTCGAATGCGTGGAATGCTGAGATGCAGAGATGATGTATTAAGAAGAGCCTTGCTTGTAGTGACCCTTGTAGAGTTGCAAGAAAGGCAACAAATCCCAAAAAGGTGAGTAAAAACCTCTTCTGACTTAGGTTAACATTTGATTATGCTTGTTTGTTATGGCTCACACAATGATTTTGATATTTGTTTTACGGCTCGGGTCTGCTCTTGTACCGCCGAGTCCGTTTTATTGATATATATTTTACGGCTCGGGTCTGCTCTTGTACCACCGAGATCGATGTCTTTTTCCGGCTCGGGTCTGCTCTTGTACCGCCGAGACCGATGCCTCTTTCCGGCTCGGGTCTGCTCTTGTACCGCCGAGACCGATGCCTCTTTCCGGCTCGGGTCTGCTCTTGTACCGCCGAGATCAATGTTTGTTACAGCTCGGGGTCGGGTTACGTCCCACCGAGTCATGCTCATTGGCCTGTGGACGGAACATTCCCCCAGAACCAAATGTCTCTCAAGCTCGGGGTCCTCAGAATATTCAGGGACATACTCGATGCATAGGATCCGTGAGAAGCATAGCACGGGGAGGGATGATACCCCCGTGGCGATTGCTTACTCCAGTGTTACCGAACATAAGGAGGAATGTGCCCTTAATGTTTCGAAACACTCACTGATCCTCACTTACCCGATGTAATGGATCCGTGAGAAAGCATAGCACGGGGAGAGACGATGCCCCCGTGACCATTGCTTGCTCCAGTGATCCCGGACCTAAGGAGGAATATACCCTTAGTATCCCGGACACTCTTTGATCCATTCATCATTTGGATCCGAGAGAAGCGCAGCACGGGGATGCGTTGTGCCCCTGTAGCGTGTGCCTGCTCCAGCGTGGTAAGGAGGAGCCCTCATACAATACACAGGCTCCCCAGTGACCCGACGTGTAGAGGATGTGCCATTACCATTCAAACGCTCTACTGATCCAAATCCTGGTTCGCCGGGACACTGAATTGAAAGATTCAGAATTGTGTTTTGGAAACCGCGGACATGACGCTGTTTTAAGGAATCCGTGCTGTTGTTTATGCTTGTGAAAAAGTTTTGCTTTGGGACAAGTGCTAAGTCACCCCCACCTTTTGATTTTATCTTCGAAAGTTTTGTTTTTATTTTTTCGTCGGTCTGACAAATGGACGCCCAAGTCAGATTCGATAGGGCTTCAAAGGTGGATACACTTCCCTTCTGAATAAGTCCCACTTGATTAATCGGCTCGGGGCTGGATTCGTTCCGCCGAGGCCACTTGATTAATCGGCTCGGGGCTGGATTTCGTTCCGCCGAGGCCACGTTGTCTTTCTCAGCTCGGGGTCGGGGTACGTCACACAGAGTCAGCCTTTCGGACTGGGGACGTAACATTCCCCCAGGTCCAAGTGCCTTTCTCAGCTCGGGGTCGGGGTATGTCCCACCGAGTCAGCCCTTCGGACTGGGGACGTAACATTCCCCCAGGTCCAAGTGCCTTTCTCAGCTCGGGGTCGGGGTACGTCCCACCGAGTCAGCCCTTCGGACTGGGGACGTAACATTCCCCCAGGTCCAAGTACCTTTCTCAGCACGGGGAGAGACGATGCCCCCGTGACCATTGCTTGCTCCAGTGATCCCGGACCTAAGGAGGAATATACCCTTAGTATCCCGGACACTCTTTGATCCATTCATCATTTGGATCCGAGAGAAGCGCAACACGGGGATGCGTTGTGCCCCTGTAGCGTGTGTCTGCTCCAGCGTGGTAAGGAGGAGCCCTCATACAATGCACAGGCTCCCCAGTGACCCGACGTGTAGAGGATGTGCCATTACCATTCAAACGCTCTACTGATCCAAATCCTGGTTCGCCGGGACACTGAATTGAAAGATTCAGAATTGTGTTTTGGAAACGCGGACATGACGCTGTTTTAAGGAATCCGTGCTGTTGTTTATGCTTGTGAAAAAGTTTTGCTTTGGGACAAGTGCTAAGTCACCCCCACCTTTTGATTTTATCTTCGAAAGTTTTGTTTTTATTTTTTCGTCGGTCTGACAAAGGGACGCCCAAGTCAGATTCGATAGGGCTTCAAAGGTGGATACACTTCCCTTCTGAATAAGTCCCACTTGATTAATCGGCTCGGGGCTGGATTCGTTCCGCCGAGGCCACTTGATTAATCGGCTCGGGGCTGGATTTCGTTCCGCCGAGGCCACTTTGTCTTTCTCAGCTCGGGGTCGGGGTACGTCCCACCGAGTCAGCCCTTCGGACTGGGGACGTAACATTCCCCCAGGTCCAAGTGCCTTTCTCAGCTCGGGGTCGGGGTATGTCCCACCGAGTCAGCCCTTCGGACTGGGGACGTAACATTCCCCCAGGTCCAAGTGCCTTTCTCAGCTCGGGGTCGGGGTACGTCCCACCGAGTCAGCCCTTCGGACTGGGGACGTAACATTCCCCCAGGTCCAAGTACCTTTTCTCAACTCGGGGTCGGGGTACGTCCCACCGAGTCAGCCCTTCGGACTGGGGACGTAACATTCCCCCTGGTCCAAGTGCCTTTCTCAGCTCAGGGTCGGGGTACGTCCCACCGAGTCAGCCCTTCGGACTGGGGACGTAACATTCCCCTTGGTCCAAGTGTCTTTCTCAGCTCGGGGTCGGGTGCGTCCCACCGAGTCAGTTCTTCGGACTGGAGACATAACATTCCCCCAGGCCCGAGCATCTCTCACAGCTCGAGACAGGATCACATGCCACCGAGCACATCATCGTTAGCTCAGAGGCAAAATTTTCTCCTCACAATCGAGATTGAATGAGTCAGGGGTCAGGACCTCTAAATCTCTGGTACATATATTCAGAGGAAGAGTCATTTTTAGTTTGGACAACAAGAGGAACTTCATCTCCTAATAGAACGACCCAAGTAAGCAATTTGCTTTGAGGTGGAGAATCGTTCTGAATAGGGTCAGCATCTTCAATAACCGAGGATATGAAGATAGAAACAGAAGACTTAGTTGATGGCGAAGGCAATTTCTCTGTGATTTCTGGAACAACCACCAGCAAGGCGATCAGCACACCATCTTTTTTTTATAGTTCCCGGCATCAACTCGCAAACTCGTTGTTACCGAGAACTAGGGGACAGATGTTGATGGTGTTTTCAGGACCTATGTTATTTAAGGAGTACGGCAGGGGTAAAAAGGGTAATTCCCTTCTCGATCGAAATCATTAATGCCGACCCGACCACTAAAAGCAAAAAAGTAAGTGGCTGAGCACTTTATGATCGGTAACCGAGCACTTGGGTTCAGATGACCGGGCAATTATCAGATCGACAGCGGCATTCTCAGTTCAAAGGACCAATATGACCGACCTCATGAAAACCGAGCATATGGCAAGACGTGCTCCGGAAGATGACGCCCTATTCTTGCGGATAAGATGACAAGTTATCCTATTTTCATGGGGAAAACTGGTGAGTCAGAGTCCTAGTAGGATAAAGAAAGCAAATGTAGTTTTGATTATGAATCCTTATGGGAAAATGGAATAATTTTGACTATAAATCCTTATGGGAAAGAGAAATTGTTTCAATTAGGAAATTCTTGTAGGAGAAGGAATATGATTTCTACACTATTATAAATAGGAGGGGAGAGTATGTGTAAGGGGATCATCAAAAAAAATTAGTGATCAGAATCATCAAGCTCTGACTTGTAAACACAAAAGACCTGAGAAGTGTATTGGAGTAATAAAAAGTATCATCATGTTTTTGTCCGTGGACGTAGGTCGGATCCAAATCCACCGAACCACGTTAAATCTCTTTGTCGATTGGTGTGTTTATCTGTCTCTCGCTAAATTTGCTTTTGGTCCCCCATAACCAAATAAATTCACTATTGAAGGAGGATTCCCTCGGATGTGATATTCCCGTATTGCCCTGAGACCAAAATCCACCGTCAACAAGATAGTTATTGATTTTAAATAACATTTAAGAATATTATTACAATACTCCAAATACAAAAGTTAAAAAAAAAAATTAATAGGAAAAATTATTACATTATTCTAATGTAATGAGAACGAAAAATTACATATCAAGTAGAGAATAATGAAAACATCACTTGGTGAAAATTCACCAAATTGCCCTCAAAACTCTAGACAGGTTTTGTGACCAACGAACACTTGTCAAAGAGATGCTCAAGAACAATCAGCTAGGTTTTATATAATAGAAAATAAGGATATTTGATTGAGATAAAATATTTACTTCTCATTTAAATTTTTTTTAATTCAGATAAAAAAAAACTAAAACTATAAAAATTTTAAATTTCCATTGTTTAACAAATAAGCCCTAAGATTTTTTTCTGGTGATGTGTCAAATCTAGAAAAGGATATTGATTTTTAAAAAAGGGTGTTCTCATTGGAACCATTTTTTGTTTTTTTTTTGGATAATCGGGGTGTCCGGGCCAGCTTACGCGCACCTCAACTAATCTCCGGACCTGTGCCCCGTGCCCTCAGAAGTTTTCCCAACACAGATCAGGGTAAGTCGCTGGCTTTTCACACCAGGGGGCATGACCCCAAGGAAATGCATCTAGTGTGATTCAAACCTTGAACCTGAAAAGGAGCAAACCACACAAGCCCAAAGCCTTTACCACTGAGGCAACCCCTTGGGGTTTCATTTTTTATTTCCGATCTATAAAAATAGATTCATTTAAAAAGGGGGTGTTAGCACTTTTATTTTTATTTTTATTTTTTTATTTTTGTAATAAATATATAAAGAAAAGCATTCAAGACTAAGGGTGACAGTTTAGCCCGCGGTCGGCCCGGCGGGCTTTGGCCCAGCCCGTGGTGGAAAAAGCCCGGGCCGGGCCTTAAAATGAAAGCCCGACTCAAGCCCGGGCCAAAATTTTAAAAAAAAAAAACATTAAATATATATATATTTTTAATATGTTTATATCATTTTTATTTATTTTTAGCATTTAAAATGTTAATTTGTCAATGAAACTTGTGATTTATTTATAAATTGTCTTTGTATATAGTGTATATATTTTATATTTATATATTTTTAATTTTTTAATTTTTTTTTTAATTCGGGCCCAAAAAAAGCCCGGCCGGAGACGCCCGGGCCGGCCGGGCTTTTTTTTTTTGTTGGCCGGGCTCGGGCCGGGCTTGCAAAAGCCCGGCCCATTGCCACCCTTATTCAAGACATAATTATTAGTGTCGTATATTAAGCCGGTTTGCATTGGATTATGAGTATATACCAGCATTTGACACGAAATATATCGTATATTATGCTGGTGAATTAGATGTTAACAAGGGTGAGCAAAATTGATTTCGGTTCTGGTTCCGCATGAAACCGGAACCTATCCGAAAAAAATCGGTTCCTAACTAAGTGGAACATGAACCTACCAAATTAAATAAGGTACCTTATTATTTGGTTCCAATTCGGTTCCAGTTCGGTTCCGGTCCGATTATGAATTACCCTATTTTAAAATATTTTAATGAAAACTATATTTCAATACGAGTCTGTAGGAAAAAAAAAGGGACCAAATCGGAGTCCGGAAGCTCAAGAACGAAGAAAGTGAAGTTTTCGTACTCATCAGCCCTTGGTGTCGCGACGCGGAATTTGGGAGTCGCGACGCTCCCCTACAGTTTGAGGTAACTACGTGAGCTGAACGTCTCGGCGTCACGACGCGCAAGGGTTAGCGTCACGACACTCGAATGTCTAATGCTCAGTGTCGCGACACTAGAAGTTTAGTGTCGCGACGCTCCTCTGGATAGAAACCGGTTCTATATTCGGTTCCAGAAACATGTTCTATGGTCTAGTTCTGGTTCTGACCAGTTTGGAATCGGAACCGGACCTGTTAAAATCGGTTCCTTCATTTTTGGAACCAGAACCAGACCTGTTACAACCGGTTCCGGTTCCAAACCCGGAAAATCGGTTCGGTTCCAACCGGTTTCGGGTAGAACCGGAACCGATGCTCACCCGTAGTTAATGTTTTTAATGGGTGTGATTTGATAGTGTACGGTTCAGATTTCATAATTTCACTTAGAGGTCTTGAGTTCGAATTCATGAAATACGTTTCTTATAAGAGTTGTTTCATTTAAGTCCGGGAGAGATGATTTGACGACGGAATTTCCAACGATTTTTTTTAAAATAAATAGATGTTAACAATTCATGTTTTAATTAATAAGTTAATATTTAATTACTACCGGCTATTGTTTTAACCGTTGATTATTATAAATTAACATTTACTATCGCAGACCATCAACGTGTTTCAATGTATTTTTTATATTATATTTGGTAGTTTTGGAATTTTATGCAAATGATGATATCGATACAATTCAATGCAGTGCCGCCAACTTGTTGTTTATACATATATTGATGTTTATCACTAACTTTTTCAACATCCTTTTGAACTTTCTCAATTCACACGTGTATCTTTCTTTATTCCAAAAATATTTTAATAATTTTAAGGGATATTTCTTTATTCATGGTTTAAATAATTATATATTCTAGTTTTTCACCAAAATGTACAACTGTTGAAGCATGAATGTTATTAAAATGTCACTAAAAAATATCTCCATACAAATGTCCAAATTCAACATTATTTGTCTGTTAGAAATCAGAATGAGATGAAATCAAAATGAAATGAAATCAAAATGGACTGAAATCGAAATGATAAATCAGAGTCAGAATAAGTTGTTTACTTAACTGTAGGAATCGTAATCAGAATGAAGTAGTATTACCATTGATGTGTTTACTTTATCTAATAATCGGAATGAGTTGTTAATAAGTTATAAAAATACCTTTAACTATAATTACATATTAATGTATTAAATTATAAAATATTAATTTATTCTTTTATTAAATTATAATTTTATTAAAATATTAGATATTATTTTATTATTAACTATTGATTAATTGTATTATTAATATTTATAAATTAAGTATTAATTAATTATTACTTCATTACTTCATTAATTTATTATTAATGTATTAAATTACTAAATATTAATTTATTCTTTTATTAAAATTTTATTTTATTAAAATATTAAATATTATTTACTATGAATTATTGATTAATTGTATTTATTATTTATAAATTAAGTATTACTTTATTAATTTGTTAATTAATTATTGGGTTATTTACGTTTTACTACTAAAGTTATGATCAAATAACAATTGGGTACTGTGAATATTAACATATTACACTTTACTACTAAACTTATATAAAATTTAACATTTACTACTTTTCCATCTAAACCGTTAGTTGACATTTAAAAAGACTGTTTTATCCTTAAAATAAAATAAAAGTGAAAATTATAATTATACCCTTTAAAAAAATATCTAAATCTTATATATAACAATAAAAAAGATGCAATCAACAATCACATTTATAAAAATACTTTAGTCTCTAAACTGTCTATAAAACCCAACAAAATAAAGAATTTAATTTACCAAAATAATTTAATAATTAACATTCTCATAATATTCAAAATACTTTAAAGTATAATAATAAAAGAGATGTACTCAAGAATAATAATTATTTGTTCAATTATATTATTGGCAGTGGAGGGAAACAATAAAGACAATGAGTAATTGTATTGTCAATATCTTTTTTAGTTTTTATTTTTGTTATTCCTTTCGTAATGACAAAATTACCCTTAATTTTTTTTAGAATATTTAAAATTTATAATAATTTATGGGTTAAGACTCTTTTATCCTTACGATGTCAGCATGATGTCATGGTCAATTGACGGTCAACTAACGATTTGGATGAAAAAATAGTTAAATGTTAAATTTTATATAAATTTAGTAGTAAAATTTAATATGTTAATATTCATAGTACCACTTGTTATTTTATCATAACAAAAAAAGTAAAACATAAAAACCCTTAATTATTAATGTATTAAATTACTAAATTTTAATTTATTCTTTTATTAAAATATTAAGTATTATTTTTTATTACTTATTGATTACATTTATTTATTATTTATAAATGAGGTATTAATTAATTATTAAGTTTATTGTACATACTAATTATCTCAATGTTTTATGACTAATGAGTAATGGCCACTTCATGTTATCATGGATACTTAGCTTAAAATATATTTTGCATTTGCGAATAAGCATCACATAAACTAAAACTAAATTCTTTGCCTTTGCGAAGGATTCATTGAACATCACTATCGGCTTTATCCCTGAGCCCATTCTGACAATAAATGAGGCCTATACCTCTAAGCCCAGCCCAGTGAATTGATTGGGCTGGGCTTGCCAATTTCACTATTATTCGAAGCCCAAAGTCTAAAACTTCATCTAGAGAACATTATCTACATA
>SKCR01001482.1:0-41017 GCA_019454045.1 Zanthoxylum bungeanum
CACTCTAATTTCATGTTATTAGGTTATCATGGGCAATGTTTTGTGGTGGTTTAGGGCTAATCTTGGATGGGTTTTGTTCATACAAAAACATTGATTAAGGTTTTTGGGGTTTAAGAAATAATAGTTTGGGTTTTCTTGGTTACAAACCCAAGTGAGTTTCTTGTCACTGTGTCTCCCCCTGCTCAATATTCTCATTTGCCTCATCTAGTTCTACTTCCGGAATTTCATCATGCACCCTATTGTTAGCCAATTGTACTAGTGTTGGGTCTGGATTTCCGTCGACACTCGAAGAAGATATTATAGGCTTTCCAATATCTTCTATTGTTTGGTCTTCATAAAACACTACATCCGACTTTTGATGACCATATTTTCCTTCGGATTCCATAACATATTTCCAAATTCCTCATCTCCATAGCCTAGGAAGATACATGGAGAAGTCCTTGTATTGAGCTTCTTTCTGAGCACATTGGATATATGTGCAAAGGCTAAACAGTCGAATACTCTAAGGTGATAATATGAAAAATTCTTACCAGACCACTTTTTCTCTGGAATCTCAAAATTCAATGGTACAGATGATGATATGTTGATCAGGTAGCATGTGGCATCGAAATCTCTTGAAGTGTACTCACTTTCATTGTCTGTGCAGAGGCACCTCAGTTTTTTCATGTGTCACGCTCTATTATGCGTGGAACAACTTGAAATGATCCAAGACCTTATCTTTTGTCTTCAAGAAATATATCCCCACTTTCTAAGAAGAATTATCAATGAAAGTCAGAAATTATTTATTACCACCAAGTGCATCAACCTCCAAGGGACCACATACATCAGACTGAGCAACTCTGATCTTATCGTAGAAGAGAAATTAAATGCGACTCTGTGTTGCTTAACAAGCAGTGGTTGTAAGGACCTAGTGCAACATCCTTGGAAACAATGATAAGCTCTTCTTGGTCAGGGTAGATAATCTTCTCTCACTCATGTGACCGAGTCTCTGGTGCCACAGATTCTAAGAAGCCTTTTTCAGCTATATTTAGGCTTTCTGCATAAATCTTCACACGAGTCTTGTAAAAAGTGTCGCAAACATATTCTCAAACGACAACCATGGCACCTTTTTTCATTTTCCATGTGTCAGTTCTGAAATTATTGTCACAACCCTATTTATCAAGGGCAATCCCCGAAAGTAGATTCAGCCGAAGTTCTAGAATATGTAGGATATCCTTCAAGATTAATATGCATCCAGCATTTGTTTGTATCTGGATGTCACCAATTCCTACTATCCCAGAGAAACTCATATTTCTCATCTTCATTGGACTAGAGTCTCCTACTTTGTATGTTATGAAGGGGTGACGTGGTAAAATACTGCACTATCTACCACCCACTCAACATCTTGGGTTGCGGTGTGAATGCATGTCTCTTCTTGGATGGAGTAGATGGCTACATCTCCTATGACAACTATTAGTGTCTCTCTTTCGTTATTCTTCGGCTGGGAATCGCCTTGGCTTTACTCTTATTGCAGTTTTCGGCAATTCTTCTTTAAGTGGCCTTCTATACCACAATGGTAGAATTTTTAGGTAGGTTTTCTTCCATCTGTAGACCTACCTCTACTTATACCTCTCCATAGTTCTCTTCCTCGATGTCTTCCGCGAGTCTTTATGACGAGGGTTTCTAACTGTGCTGAGTCAATGTCTTTTCTCATGGATGTTCATTTGACATGATATCTTTTACCATAGACATGGCAAGTTTTCCTCTGCAGCCGAATTGTTAAGAGAAACCAACAATGCCACCTAGTTATCAGAAAGAGAATTGAGAAGTATGAAGGCTTGTACTTTATCTCCAAGCTACATGTCTACTACAGATAATTAGTTCATCGGCTTTGAAACTCATTGGTGTGTTCTGCAACTGAAGTTCCACTATTTATTTTCAAGTTCACCAAACATCTCATAATCAGGGCTTTGTTCTGAGTAGTTTTTGTTTGGTACATGCCTTCCAGCTTTAACCACATCCCGTAAGCATCTGTATCATGTGCTACATGGTGGAATACAATGTGTCCGATCTACTGCAGAACCTGACCGAGATTTATGTTGTTAAGTTTATTTCAGTCACTCTTTTTGACAAAAACTTATCTCACTCTCTTTTCCTCGATCATATCGAATAAATCTTTAAAATACAAATAATCTATCATATGAGGCCTCATGAGGGAGTATTGGTTATCGTCAGCATGATCATCGCACTAGAAGGCGAATCTTCCATTTCCATTTTAAGTTTAAGGTTTAAAATGAAAAAAAAAAAATCAGGGTTGATTTTCACAAATCAGAGGTCATCGTTGCGTCCGTAACGGTCGACAATAGAGGATTTGGCTCTTCATTGGTCCAAATCCAAATTAGGGGTCGATTTATAAATTTTTGAAACTTTGGGGGCCAAATTATAATTTCGGAGACTTCAGGGGACTCAATGAAAATTATCAGTTTTGCTGACATAGCAAAAGTGAGACCGACTTACTGACATGGCAGCTGATGTGTCGATGATATGTCAAACTTCTTACCGATGTGGTAACACGTGGCAATGACATTTGCTGACTGCATGATGAAGTGTCACTGACGTGGCTGACACTTGTGTCGTTTTCAACCTCTGAGCGCATGTAGGTACATTCTACAACTGGGCGTCACGCGCCACTCTCTGGGCAACGCATGTACTTTACTCCAGCCTCCGTTTGGTCGCCAGAAAAACCACCATTTTCGTATTGCCGTGAACAAGCTAATGGTATACTCAAAACCAATTTTTGAGAACTTTCCCAAAACTCAAACTTTCCGAACCGAGTTTTGTTATTCGATTTTACGACCCACCAACATGTAACCAAAGCTATTGATACCACTTGTTGTGATTTTCTGATCACTGAAGCGTGTTTATGAGGAAAAATACTGCTTCTATTACTACTTGAATAGAATTTAAAAGAGATTACAAACTTGATACAAAAAACCTCACTAACTACACTCTCTAAGCTCTCTTCACATGGAGCTTAATTATTTGGGATGATAATGCTCACAAATGAGTGTTGTATTTATAGAAAAACTCTGGCTCAAATTGTCAACAAAAACAATAAGGTCATGTTCTCTTACAAGGAGATGAGATGAGAGAGGAGATGAATTTAAATTCCTTGATAATTTCCAATGTTTGGTTTGCACCTTTAAGGTGGAATTTGATTTCCAATGGATATCAAATTCCATGGAATAAGGGAATTTGAATTCCTCATCAACAGCTAAGGAATTTAAATTCTCCACCTATTAAAATACAAAAAATCCATAATTATCCTCAAAATGAATTATTTCTAGAATATTTATTACTAATTCATTTATTACGTTCGTAATATTCATGAAACTTGCTAATATATCTGAATCAATATTATATGTGAATAATTTTTACTAATTTATTCGACAGGGACAATGACCTGGGATAGGAGTCGAAACCGTGATCGAGGCGAGGGCCGGGACCCATGACTAGGATCACGATAGGGGAAGAAACCTAGGACCCGAGGCCAAGACCAGGACCGGGACCAAGGCTGTGATCGCGGTCGAGGCTTGGACCAGGGCTGGGGTCGGGATCGGTCCTCGGACTGGGCCTAGGATTAATACCGGGACTCGAGACTTGGGATCGAGACAAAGACCTTAGACCCGACGTCGAGACCCAATACCTGATACCGAGACTCGAGACCCGAAACATGGACCCGAGACCCATACCGGTCCAAGACTTCAGACTTAGGATGGGGACGAGACCCAATACCCAAGACCTGGACCGGGGTTAAGAACGAGACCGGTATCTAAACTCGGGCTACGGACAAGACTCAGGTCAGGGCTGGGGCTGAGACCTGGCCCGGTCTCCGGGTCTGGTCGGGGCTAGGACTGGACCCGATAGCGAGGACGGGACCCGAGTCGAGATCAGGATCGGGGCCGAGACCAGCACCCAGGTCAGTCCCGCCCCATCAACAGCCCCAATTCCGGGTCCTACTCCCGATCCTGAATCGTTGTATAAATAATTTAATATTATTTATTTTTCATGTTTATAATAATTTATAAAAATATATTAATATTATAACTAAATTATTTGTATTTAATAATAATTTAATTATAAATATATTTAAAATTAATATATTTAATTAAAATAACATTGATAATTAAAATAACATCGAATAAATAAATTATAATTTCCAATTTTTAGATTATTTTTAATTTAAAGTTTATTGATTTAATAAATTAATTATTAATGAATATTGATATTTAGTATAAAATGATAAATTTATCCATAAACAATATATAATGTTATTTCCTCCTTAAATTCAGTGTACTAACCAAACAATTGAATCAAATTCCATCACCATTTCATTTCCTCTCCTCTTCTTCCACTCAAACACCACCTAAATGCCACCGAAAGTAATTTTGGTATTTTGCACCAAAAGTCTAAAAGATTGATTTAACATGTCAAAGAAAATTATCCTTCATAAAAAAATATATTTGGAGGATTACAAATGTGGTTAGCAATTCATGCATGCAACCATGCAGCTGGATTCTTCAGGTGTGGTGTCAGAGATATTGTTCTAGGATAAGTCAATGATGAGAGGTTAATATGCCTATATATACCGCTGATGAGCGATTAAAATACACATATTTTTCACCCATTTATTTAAATATTTTATGGGTGATATCAAGCTTTATGAGCGAATTGATGGATTTTGGGTGCGTTTTGTAGGTCAAAATAATATCATGACTCAACATATTCAACTAGGGATGAGAATGGCAAGATATAGAGCAAATCGAAAAAACTTCGGAGTCAAAACATGAGTCCCGATACAAGCCGCGCTTTGAGACTTGTGCAAGACCAAAAAAATAAAACAGACGCAAATTGCAAATTCGTTTATGAGTAATTCGCGCATCGTGATGCCCACGCATGAGCGTCGCGACGGGTGCCAATGTCTGATAAAGAAGCCGCGACACGTTCAATGCGTCGTGACACGGTAATTTCATCCCAGATCCACCAAGAACTCGATTTTTAAGTAGGAAACAGCCCTAGAATTTCGTATATAAGCATAGTTCATCCCCAAAATCTAAAATCAAGTCTTATAATATATTTTGGAGCCTCCAGAGCATAAAAGAACACCTAGATCAAGATAAGAGCAAGTGCATCAACATGAGTTACAGTTTGAAGCCGAAGACTGCAAACAAGAATTTCTTTCTTCACTTTTCTCTCTAGCTTTATCTTTAATGAGTTCTTGACTTGTATTAATGATTAGCTTATTTTTATTGAATAATATGAGTAGTTAATTCATTAAATCTAGGATTTTAATGGATCTTAAGTATGTTTAAATAATTTAATTATATATTTTTATTCTTTTGGGTTTGTTATTTATTATTTATTATTCTCAGTGCTTTGATTCTTATTTTATTTGTTTGGCCAACAATAGAATAATCTTGGTAAATCCTTAGGAACTCGACGGAGGGAATTTGGGTTAGTCGTGGGAATAATAACATGTGATTTATTCATTGAATAGATTTCCGTGCAAAATAGACATATACCTTAAAGGCATACGTAGTTAAGATTAAAACCCGACCTTAATGAATTTGATCTAAATTAATTAACATAGACATATAGTTAATTGATTTAAGTTGAATATCTCTACATGACCATCGAAAGACGCTTATAGATAGTTTAGTGTTCTAGGCTAATAATTTTTAACAACCTAATTGAATGAAAAATGCATGAATTTATTGTGTGCATGTTTGGGTGAAGTTACAACCCTAGGTTCTTCTATGTATAAGGTTTTCTAATTTTTGTTATTTGTTTATTATTTAATTTCAATTAACTTCGATTAAATCAAATTTTCTTCTAAGTAGTTTAGTTTAAGTTAAGTGGGTTAGTTTTGGTATTAATAAGATAAATATTAAGTCTCTGTGGGTTCGACATCCGACTAATAATCACTGTATTATTTGAGCGAAATGTGCGCTTGCGTGCTAAATTTATAAAATCGCTATCAATCGCCTCTTTATCTTAGTGTTTTGTACGTTATCTGAAGTTTTATGAACGCTTTGATATGTTTTGGGTTTTATTTTGCCGGTCAAAATCATATCAAGACTTAATGGGACTCAAGAAGTGATAAATTGCCAAATTCATAGCCAAATTGGAGTAAATTTCAGAGTCAGCATGCGCGTCTCGACGCTCAAAGCGCGTCGCGACGCGCGAATGAAGAAAATCAAGACAAAATATGAAGTATTTGGGCGCTTCACGACGCGCATCAACTAATGTTGCGACATAAATAAAGTAGTCCTAGTGTGTGCATAATCCGATTTTTAGAAAGGAAAGATCCTCGGGACCTCTGATATAAGTAAAAGCTCGTCCAAAAACTTAAAAAGAAGCCTCATAATATAATTTTGGAACCTCAAAGGATAGAAGAACACGTAGAGTAAGGCAATAACGAGTGCTTCAACCGGTATTTGGAGATTGAAGACGAAGATTGCAAACGATAATTTTTTCTTCTCTTTTCTCTCTAACTTTATCTTTATGAGTTCTTGTTTTGTATTAATGATTAGCTTGCATTTATTGAATACAATGAGTAGTTAAATCATTAATTTATGGTTGTAATGGATCCAATCACCTGTTTAATTAATTAAGCTGCATCTTTTTATTCTTTTGAGTTTGTATTTAATTATTTATTATTCTATGTATTTTAATGAATGTTTTATTATCTGATCAACAATAAAATAGTTATGGTAAATCATTAGGAACTTGATAGAGTAAATTTGGGTTAGTTGTGGGAATAATAGTACATGATCTAATTCTTTTAAATAGATTTCCCTACATGATAGACATATACCTGCAGAGCATGCGTAGCCAATAATAGAACACGGCCTTAATGAATTTGGTTTAAATTAATTAGTATAGACATATAGTTAATTGGCTTAATCTGAATATTTTTACCTAACCATCGAAAGAGGTTTATAGATAGTTTATTGTTTTAGGTTAATAATTCATGACAACAACCCAACTGAATGAAAAATACTTGAACTCATTATTTGCGTGCTTAGATGAAGTTACTATCATAGGTTCTTTAATCATATAAGATTTTATCCAAAGTTATTATTTGTTCTTTATTTAATCTTCAGTTAAATTAGTTTAATCAACTTCTTCTCTAATCAATTATTTAGCTCTAGTTAAGTATATTATTTTAATATTAATAAGAAAATTAATAAATTTTTGGGGTATGATATTCGACTTTTGTTATTATATTACTTGAGCAATACCATACATTTGTGTACGGTAGTAAAATCGCAATCAGTCAAGAACTTGAAGCTTTCGAAGATTACAAAATTTTATAGGCACACTTCCATGGAAATGATTGGATCAAAGACTAAGAACAATCAAATCCGATAGGCTATCGCCTACCCATGTAGGAATTCTCCCAGAAATTTTATTATTTCCAAGATTAAGAACAGATATTCAGAAAAATTGGAAGGAATTGGTGGCATTTGGAACTAAGATCGATTCCAGGATGTTCAGAAAACTTTAAATAATTGATTGTACGAGATATTTAAATAATTGAGCATGGGGGACAGATCCCAGAACCAGTCAGGAATTCTGCCTGAAATTCCATTACCAGAAATATTAAGCGCCAATAAAATTATTTTGCGTTTGAAGCCATTTCGGTAAATAAGACCCCATTTTGCAGGCTGCAAGTTTAAGGAATCTAAATTGAAATGGAGGAACCCAGCCAGGGCTGAATTCTAAAGATATTAAGTTGGACCATGAAGTCTAATCTGGAGAGATTTGACATATGGGCTTCAGTGATCAGACCTTCCAAAGGAATTTGAAGAGAGATCCAAATGCAAAAGCTGGGAAATCTTTCCTATAAGACTTGTTATTACACATGCAATTATAAGCCATGGGACATGTCTCAGCTTCTTCAAGTGATGAACACACAAAGCTAACCATAACCATAATCAGTCAGCATGACCCACAAGCATGCGAGCAATCGGGTAAGCTTGAGCCTGCAATTTGAAGTGTCTATGCTCCTTTTCGCTTCATTGTTGCCATTCTTTCCCAGTAGAACTTGGGTTTTGCAGCTGTAATAACATCTCTTGATGACTTTTGATTCCGGGGCATGGTTGTGGCTGCGGCCGTGAACTGTTGAATTAAATTGTAAGTTACAAAGTTAAAAAGAATATTGTAAATTAAGTAAATAACCATGTAATATATGAAAGATCCCCCGATCTTTATTCTTGATTGTCAAATATTGATCTCCATCATTTTCAACATTTTCAAAGTTTGGTGCAACCACTAAAAATTATCAAAATAATTTTAGGTGTGAATTATTCATTTATTGATAATTTGAGCTAAAATTTTACCATAAATAGAGAGCTCATTTGAGAGCTTAAATCATCCTAACAATTAAGCTTCATATAAAGAGAATTTAGAGAGTGCAAAGTGAGCGAGGTTTTTTTGTAAAGTTTAAACAGTTGTAAAATTTGTTCTTGTAGTAATAGAATTTGATTATCCTCATTAAACACTCTTTAATGATCAGAGAATCACAACAACATATGGATTTGATAAAATCGCTTGGCTCGAAACAAGCTTGAAAGAATGATGCAATTCTGTCAAAGAAGAAAACATAGTGAAATCGGGAAATGAACTAGTAACCATGTTCACCCTTAATTAGGGGTGTGCATCAGTCGGTTCAGTCGGTTAATCCTTGATTTTTTAACCGTAACCGAAATTTTCGGTTAAATAAAAGTGTGACCGATTTAACCAATTTATGACATATAACCATTAACCAATTAACCATTATATTTCGGTCGGTTATGATTAATTCGGTTATTAACAATCCAATAAATTAAAATTTAATATTTTTATAATTTTTAATTAGTAAAATTATATATGATGTAGGTCGGTTCTACCGATTTTTTTGGAACGTTTCAACCGGTCGAACCACTGACGCATTAAATTTTTTGGATCACTAATTCGATCACATATCTGATTCTAAAAATATTGATTCTAACTAACATTTGATTAAATATATCTATATTTAATTACATGCGAGAGAAATATTTTTTAAACCCTCGATGATTGTCACGACCTCAGATTTCCTTCCAAACCTGCCATGTTAGAAATTTTAAGGGTCACGAATCCACCACGATGCAAAATCTACACATTTGAAATTTTATGTATTTTTACCTTTAAATTCTTGAGAGAAATTAAAAAGAGTCAAAACCAAGCTGTTAATGCAGCTTGTCATTTGAATTTTATCAATTTTATTTTCGGATAGTATTATCAAATCAATATAACTCCAACCAATTGAGAGTTTACATGCAGACTATCTTATTCTAAAAAATTAAAGGATTCTGATGAGTGGTAAATCTATCACTATTTCCCACTCATTTAACCTAATATTTTGTATAGTTTCTTGAGTTTTGTGAATATTTTGATGTGTTTTGTGTTATTTTGTAGATAAATAAAGTTTCAGGACATTCTAGAGGTGATTTGGAGCAAAACAGTAAAAATTGGACAAAGGGTATTTTGGTAATTTTGGCGCGTCGCGACGCCTAACATGCACCAGAGCTGCTAAAGTGCGACGGGTCAACGGGTTAGAATTTCAGAAGTTTGACTTTGCTAACGTGCGCCGTGTCATGTGTCACCATCACAGCCGATTTGCTAACATACGATGTGACACGTGTCATCATCCTACGGTGCCGACAATCACCATTGCCACGTGTGCCACATGTCATTCCACGTCACTACCACGTTAGCGTCCACAGCATCAGTTGACCGAGTCAACATGCCACCTCAGCCATGTCATCATCAGCCAATCACGTCATGCCACGTGTCGCAATCCTATGGTGCCGAAAGTCGCCGTCGCCACGTCAGCATAATAATTGAGCTATCAGCCGCCTTGGCACGTGTCGCCTTATCTCTTTATCCGAATTGCCATGTGTCAAGCCCTCAGCGTGCCACGCCTAACTGTTCCAGCGTCGCGACGCCAAAGGCATTGGCGTCGCGACGCCTAGAGCCCACCGAGGCTTATAAATTGAGCTCGAGATTTCAGTTTCAGTTGTACCATTCTCTCTCATTTCTTTGATGTAAATAGGGAGTCTTCTCTCTAATTTCTTTTAATTTAAGTTTTGTAATTAAATTTTAATTACGTTCTGTAATAATAGTAATTTACTTTCTTTATTTTTACAGTTTTTACTATTCAACCATGAGGAGGTAACTTCCCTCTGCTAAGGTGAAAGGTAATTCTTTTACTATTGCTATTTAGATTAATCTCCCTTAAAAATAATATATTCACTATTTAAAATTTGACTAATCAAGGATACCGCCAAATTGGTTGGTTGGTAATTAAATTTTGGTTCCGCCTTTATGGCTGGTTAATTTTGGTTCCGCCTTTATGGCTGGTTTATGGACAAATATTATCGCCTTAATGGCTGGTTGGACTTAATTTGACTTAATTAGGTTACCGCCAATATGGCTGGTTGGTAATATTATCACAAGTTTATATATTATTTTATGAGAGATATCTAAAATAGTAAATAGTAAAAGTAATTCATTTTACCTTAGCATTTTATTTTATTTTACTTTTCAATTTCTACTTTACCGCAATTACTTTTCATTATTTTTACTTTATGTCTTTTAAAGCCCTAGCTATGTGTTGTAACTAAGTTAGTTTTCTAGGGTTGTGACGAAATCTAATATCACCGGTTTATAAGGGGTTAGATTATATTTTGGGTAATATAAAGATTTATTTATTGAGTCTTAATCTTAATGCTTTTTATTAACTGGCCACTAATAAAATTGATTAGGTAAACTTAAAATGAACTAGACATAGGGATTTTAGGTTTAAGACCTTAGACTCAATAGCCCACGATCTTCCTTGAGGATAGATAACCCTTTAATAGATTTCCTTACAGGATAGACATATACATGTCGGGTGGGGGTAGCCATAATTGGAACTTAAACTTAATGAATCCAGATAATTTGGTTGACATAGACATATGGTTAAATTGGGTTAAACTCGGTATTGTGTCTGACCATCGACAGAGGCTTTCATATAATTTAGTGTTCCAGTTTAATAAATCAATATATTACCCAACTTTAGATAATAATCACTTCATCTTTTAAAAGATATTAGAAAATCACAACCCTAGATAGTTTTTAATATTGAATTTTCTTAAAACCTACTTTCGAACAATTTTATTTACTAGTTTTTAATTTAGAATCATCACCATTTTAAATCAATCAATCAACCTGTTAGATACTAGTAATCATTTGACCTCATAAAATTAATAGCTTATATATTAACCCTTGTGGGATCGATACTTTTTATACTACTTGAATGATACGTACGCTTGCGTTATACGTGTGTGTTTACGCCGGTCAAATTTTTGGCGCCGTTGCGGGGACTTATTTATCTTTCACTATTAGTTTTAAGGTTAGATACCTTTACTTGTATCTATTTTTTTTTTAATTATTGTTTTTGTTTTCTTGTGTTTCAGGTTCTCAGAAACTTCATGAGACGAACTAGAAGCTTTGAACTTCGACCGTTTGACCCGGAAATTGAAAGAACCATCAGACAGTTGAGAAGGGAAAGACGAGAAGGCCAAGGAGCTTTAGTCAACATGGAACCTGAACTTTTGGAGGTTGCACCACCAATTCCCATTCGAGACAGAACCATTCCGGTGGTTGACAGACTCATTTCATGTATTGTACTTCCTCCCTTACCAGCAAATGCGGGTGACATCAAAACATGCATTCAGATGATTCAGCAGTCAGTTCAGTTTGGGGGGAATGCAACTGAAGATCCTAATGCCCACATCAGCAACTTCCTGGAAGTTTGCGGCACTTTCAATTACAACCGAGAAGCTGAAGAAGCAATGCGACTGCGTGTTTTTCCATACTCCTTGAAGGACAGAGCTAAAGCTTGGCTACATTCACTACCAGCAGGTTCCATCACAACTTGGAACACTTTAGCCACTAAATTTCTTGCAAAGTAATTTCCACCAGCCAGAACTGGAAAACTGAGGAATGACATCACATCCTTTGTACAACAAGACTCATAAACTCTTTACGAAGCTTGGGAAAGGTACAAAGATTTGCTCCGGAAATGTCCTCACCATGAGATTCCAAAATGGCTTTAAGTCCAAACATTCTATAATGGACTTTCTGGAATAATGAGAACCATAATCGATGCTGCTGCTGGAGGAGCTTTAATGGCGAAAGGAGAAGATCAAGCCTGGGAACTAATCGAAGAAATGGCCAACAATAATTCCTTGTGGCCAACAGAAAGGAGCATGATCCAAAGAATTGCATGAATTTATGAAAGTGGAGCCAATACAGCAGTCAACGCCAAGCTAGATCAGATATGCAAATTCATGGAGACTCTTACCACTGGATCCACAAGTTCACCATATGGAGGAGCACCAGAACCAAACCAACTTGAAGAAACGGTGAATTATGTCAACAATTTCAACAGACAGGGGAACAATCCATATTCCAACACCTACAACCCAGGGTGGAGGAATCATCCTAATTTTTCATGGAGCAACAATTCAGGCCAACAACAGAACTATCCACCACCTGAATTCCAGCAACAGAACAAAGGCCAGGAGCAGACAAATGAACCAGGAATAGCAGAAGTGCTGGCTCAGTTAAAAAAGTACGATGCTATCTTTCAGAGCCAATCAGCTTCCATCAAAGCACTGGAGAATCAAATCGGACAACTGGCCAATGCTTAGAGTTACAGACCACCATGTAATCTTCCCAGCAACACAGAACCCAATCCAAAAAATCGAGGGAAGGAGCAATGTCAAGCCATTACTTTGAAAAGTGGTACTGAAATCAATAAAGATGTTGGAATCAAGGTGTCCCAAGAAGAAGTTACAAAAGAAGCAGAGCAACAGATGGAGGAAAAACAAGCAAAAGAAAAAGAACCAGAAAGAATCATTCCACCTCCACCTTTTCCTCAAGGACTTCAGAAAAACAAACTGGACAAGCAGTTTGCTCGATTCCTGGAGGTGTTCAAAAAGCTTCACATCAACATTCCATTTGCAGAAGCATTGGAAGAAATGCCCAGCTATGTAAAATTCATGAAACACATTCTTTCACGAAAACGGAGATTGGGAGACTACGAAACAGTATCATTAACGGAAGAATGCAGCGCCATCATTCAGAGGAAACTTCCCCTGAAGTTGAAAGATCCTGGCAGTTTCACTGTCCCATGCACCATTGGAGAACATTACATCGGTAAGGCTTTATGTGATTTAGGAGCCAGTGTTAACTTGATGCCTTTTCTATTTACAGGAAACTGCAGATTGGAGAAGCAATGCCTACCTCATCGTTTCATTGCAACTTGCTGACCGAACACTCGCATTTCCAAGAGGTGTTGTTGAAGATGTGCTGGTCAAAGTAGACAAACTAATTCTCCCAGCAGATTTCATCATCCTTGACATGGAAGAAGACAAAGAAATACCTATCATTCTTGGGAGACCATTCTTGGCTACAGGTAAAACTGTGATTGATGTGCAAAAAAGAACTGACCATGAAAGTGCAGGACCAGTAAGTGACCTTTAATGTTTTCCAAAGCCATGAAATTCCCGAGCGATGAAAAGGAAGAAGAATGCTTCAGAGTTGATGTTATTGATAGTATCATTCAAAATACTGAGCCAAATCCCACAGATACACTTGAAGCTTTCATCACCAACATGACTGACAGTGAGCTAGATGCTGAAATCCTGGAATGTATCAATTACCTTGACAAACCATTCCGATTCAAAGCAACACCACCAGTTGAAAGCTTGGAACTGCCAAAGAAAGACCTGATCAAGCCCTCGATTGAAGAACCACCACAGTTGGCTGAAGTTACTTCCGAGTCATCTCAGGTATGCATTTCTTGGAAACTCTTCTGAATTACCTGTTATTATTTCTCTTCGCTAACATTGGAGCAGAAGAAAAGTTGTTGAGAGTGTTACGAGAGCACAAGAAAGCCATTGGCTGGACTATAGCAGACATTCGAGGCATTAGTCCATCATTTTGCATGCACAAGATCCTGATGAACGATGAGTATAAACCCACAGTGGAACATCAACGGTGACTCAATCCAATCATGAAGGAAGTTGTGAAGAAAGAAATCATCAAATGGTTAGATGCTGGCATCATTTACCCCATCTCAGACAGTAGTTGGGTAAGTCCTATGCAGTGTGTGCCGAAGAAAGGAGGAATTAATGTGGTTACCAATGAAAAGAACAAGCTGATTCCAACAAGAACGGTGACTGGATGGAGAGTATGAATGGACTACAGAAAGCTGAATAAAGCCACGATAAAGGACCATTTTCCGCTACCATTCATTGACCAAATGTTAGACAGATTGGCGGGACATGAATTCTATTGCTTTCTTGACGGATATTCAGGATACAATCAGATTTCCATCACCCCAGAAGATCAGGAGAAAACCACATTTACATGTCCCTATGATATTTTTGCTTTCCGCATGATGCCATTTGGATTATGTAATGCCCTTGCCACTTTTCAGCGTTGCATGATGGCCATATTCTCAGACATGATGGAGCAGAGTATGGAGGTTTTCATGGATGACTTTTCTGTGTTTGGAGATTCTTTTGACTATTGTTTGCAAAATTTGGAACATGTATTACAAAGGTGCGAAGATACAAACCTGGTACTCAACTGGGAAAATGCCACTTTATGGTGCAAGAAGGCATTGTTCTTGGACACCGGATCTCACAAAAGGGGATTGAGGTAAACAAAGCAAAGATAGAGACAATTGAAAAACTACCTCCACCAACATCAGTAAAATGTATTCGAAGTTTTCTTGGACATGCAGGTTTTTACATGAGATTTATCAAAGACTTTTCCAAAATTACAAAACCTCTTTGCAATCTTCTGGAGAAGGATGTGCCTTTCAACTTCACCAAAGAATGCCAGGAAGCTTTTGAGATCTTAAAACAAAAGCTGGTCTTTGCCCCCATCATAGTAGCACCAGACTGGACCATTCCATTTGAAGTGATGTGCGATGCTAGTGATTTTGTTGTAGGTGCAGTTTTGGGACAACGTAAAGCAAAATTTTCCACACCACACCATTTATTATTCTCCAGCAGAACTCTGAATGAAGCTCAACTCAACTACACAACCACCGAAAAGGAGTTGCTCGCAGTTGTGTACACTTTTGACAAATTCCACTCCTATCTGCTGGGTCCCAAAGTGGTGGTCTACACAGATCATTCAGCAATCAAATAACTGATCACGAAGAAAGATGTTAAACCCAGATTGATTCGTTGGATACTTCTTCTGCAAGAATTCGACGTGGAGATCAGAGACAGGAAAAGAACATAGAATCAGGTGGCAGATCATCTATCGAGGCTCGAGAATGGAGAAAAAGTTGACAAAGATTTGTCAATCAAAGAAACTTTTCCAGATGAACAGCTGTTTTCCATGAAACAACAGGAAGTCCATTGGTATGCTGACTATGTCAACTACATTGTGTCAGGGAAATGGCCGTTGGAATGAACAACTCAGCAACAGAAGAAGTTCTTCAAAGAAGTCAAGCACTATGTCTGGGATGAACCGTACCTGTTCAAACGCTGTGCTGATCAATTATTGAGACGGTGTGTTCCACATGAGGAAATCAACAGTGTTTTGTAGCACTGTCATTCATCACCATATGGCGGACACTTCAGCGGAAACAAAACTGCAGCCAAAGTCCTACAATCAGGTTTGTTCTGGCCCACTTTTTTTAAAGATGCATATCTTTTTGCTTTTCAATGTGACATGTGCCAGAGAACGGGAAATATTTCCAGGAGAAACGAAGGACCATTGCAAAACATTCTAGAAGTGGAAATATTCGATGTGTGGGGAATAGATTTCATGGGACCCTTTGTTCTATCATTCGGAAACCTGTACATCCTGGTTGATGTAGACTACGTCTCCAAATGAGTTGAAGCAATTGCATTGCCATCCAATGATTCAAAAGTGGTGATCAAATTCCTGAAAAAAAAAATATTTTCACTCGGTTCGGAACACCTCGTGCAATCATCAGTGATGGTGGCTCTCATTTCTACATTAGATACTTCGATGCACTCATATCTAAATACGGAGTTACTCACAAGGTTGCCACAGCTTACCATCCACAGTCAAATGGACAGGTTGAGGTTTCAAACAGGGAAATCAAAAGAATCCTAGAAAGAACCGTTGGATCAACAAGGAGGGACTGGTCAACAAAACTAGATGATGCATTATGGGCCTACCAGACAACTTACAAGACACCCATTGTATGTCCCCATATCGATTGGTGTTTGGGAAAGCGTGCCATCTGCCAGTTGATCTTGAGCACAAGGCGTACTGGCACTGAAGAAATTTTTGATTCACAAGCTGCATGAGAGAAAAGACTTCACCAACTCAACGAATTGGAGGAATTTCGCCTACAGGCTTATGAGAATGCCAAATTGTACAAGGAAAAGACCAAAAAATGGCATGACCGAAAAATAGTGCACAGACAGTTGGAACCAAGACAGCATGTGTTGTTTTACAACTCGAGGTTGAAACTTTTCCCTGGAAAGTTGAAATCTAGGTGGTCAGGTCCATTTGTGATCACTCAGGTTTTACCTTATAGAGCTGTTGAGTTACTAGATCCTAACACCAACAACACATTCAAAGTTAACAGTCAGCGTGTCAAGCATTACTGGGGAGAATCATTTGAGCGACAAAAATAAAGTGTCACACTTTCAAATCCAGCCTAACGATCGAGAAGTCACGTCTAGCTGACGACTTTAAACTTAGCGCTCACAGGGAGGCAACCCATGTAATTTTTGTATATATTGTGATTTGGTGTGATTTAATTTTGTGTGTTTAGTTTTTTGCAGATTAAGTCATTTCAAGATGGAAGAAGCTCTAGCAAATCTTCACAAGCAATTTCCTTCTCTCCCTCAAAAATCTCTGATGAAAGTTTACAAAGCTCGCTTGGAACGGATGAGGTTACTGACAATCCATGGTGTTCCTAATGATATTCGTTGGGTAATTGAAGCACGGGTCCGATTGGCAGGTGAGTCTTCTGAATCTTTTATTTCACATCTGCCTGGTTTTGGAAGAAGCACCTATGCAAAGAAACGTAGAGCTAAGCAAATGGGTGTTTGTTACAAATGTGCATGCTGGAATTGCAATACTCGTTGTCGTTCTTTAGGAATGGTGTCTGATAATCGAGAAGAAAAAATTAAATTCATTAGGGATGACTTGAGTAAGGAGTCTTTAGATGATATATCTTCGACTCTTGAGACGCATCCCAGTGGATATGTTCACATAGCCTTTCGCAAATTACATACACAATTTCAAAAAGAAAGACAACAGTTAAGTCTTGGGAATCTAACTAAAAATGACCATGTTTGCCAATTTATAAGAAAATTGGATGGGAAGCTTGTCCCTGACGCATATACGTCAATCAAGCTGTAAATTCTTGTACATATTATATCTCTTTGTCTTTTCCTAATAATTGTGATTTGTTTTGTTGTTTTCTTTTACTTTATCCGACAGGATCCAGACTTTTTTTACTATCAGATTTATTTTATTGTTTAACTAATAATTGTCATTTGGCAGGTACTAGTGCTATTATTTTACTCACCCTTTTCAGGTGTTATAAATTCAACTCATCATTGCACTTTTGAAGACATCCAGAGTAAAACATGGAAGCCACTTCAAGAAGACGAGTTGAAAACATCTGTGTGTTTTGCAGTAGTAGTGTTGGTACTAAACCACAATAAGTAGAGGTAGCACAAGAATTGGGTCGAGTCTTAGCTGCAAGGAATATGCACTTAGTATATGGCGAAGGCAATCTTGGACTTATGGGGATCGTTTCAAAAGATGTACATGAATGAGGCAGTCACGTTTTGGGAATCTTCCTAAAACCCTTAGCGGAGGCAAATCTTATTGAATCATCAAAAGGAGAGGAACTGATCGTGCCAGGTATGTCCGAACGACTAGTGGAAATGATTAACCGTTCTGATGCATTTATTTGCTTTGTCAGGTGGCTTGGGCATATTGGAGGAAATTTTTATAGTGCTATCTTGGGCGAACCTGAACATACACCAGAACCAATTGGGCTGTTTAACGTTGAAGGATTTTATGATTTTCTTTGTGTGTTTCTTGATGATGCTCGGAGAAATGAGTTCGTGTCAAAACCTATGAAAGAACTCCTTTTTACTGCCAGAACTGCTCCAGATCTAATGATCAACTCTTAGCTATGAACCACAAGTTGACCATATCCTTTCAAAGATAAATTGGTCCGAAGACGATCGTGGTAAGAGGCGTCGGATTAATCTGGATCTTAACTTTAATCTTATCAGGTAGGTCATTTGGGGAGTGGACAGGGAAGTATATCTTCAATAACTCTAGCCTAAAACTAATGAGGTCGGAGTGGATCTTAATCATTTTGGAACAGCTAACCAGGTAATTATCTTCTAAACTCTTAACTGTTAGTTGGGACAATGTCTCATTTAGGTTTGGAAGGGAATTAGTTGATCAGTACATTATTTTTAGTTTTGTGTTTTGTTTTTAAATCCAAAATTTTTCGAAAAATACAAAAAAAATTGAAAATTTTTCAAAAATTACACAAAAATATTTTGCGTTTTTGTGTTTTTAATTTTGATTAAAAAGGTGAAATTGGTAAGAGATAGCTGAGTAAGGAGTTTCCACTCCTCAGACGTATCTCAAACCTATTTCGAAACAAGTTAATTTTTGTTTATTTCCTTTTAAATTATTTAATTTGTGAATTCTCCATAATACTGACTAAAATGGATCTTAATATGCTCAGTTGGCAGGTATTATCAACATACATGGAAACATACGGACATGAGCTGTAATTGAAAAGTTTGTAATATTCAGTGCTATAGTTTAATTGGAGGAAGCATCTTAAAAAGTGATGGAGTAAAAAAAAAATCTGATATCCGAGTTATTAAGTTTGTAAGGGTGTTTTAACACCTAGTGCCCTAAAACCAACTGGTTTGGGAGTCACTGGCCCAAAGCTCACTACATGGATCAAAGATGCTGCAAAAATATATATATCTGAAGTCTAAGTAATTAAGTCTGTAAGGGTGTCTTAACACCTGGTGCCCTAAAGCCAACTGGTTTGGGAGCCACCGACCCAACACTCGTTACATAGACGGAAGGTATTGTATATAAATAAAAAAATAAATCAGAAAAAAGATCAGAAAAATGAGAAAAAATATTCCATTGCTACAAAAAGGTGTGAAATCTGATAGAACTTTAGGACAAAAATATTACTCTCTTATCAACTGCACTTATGACTGTTGTGGGCAAAAATGAGTTGATTAATATTTTGTTGGATGTGCATATGGAGAATGGTAAATATAATCGGAGAATTTACTTATTCAGTAATTTAGAAAGAAATAAAACAACTAGTAACTTGGAGTAGAAATTTCACCTGATTAGTCACTAACTTCTTTATTCTCTTTTCGCTTGTCTTTTTGCTTTTGTGTGCATTAGTTTCACTACCTTTTTACTTTTGTAAAATTTTGTGGTATCATTGATGTAAACCCTCACGAGACTACAACTCGTCCACTAGGGAACCTAGAGGTTTAAAGGCTTGTTGCATACGCTAAATGCAACCGTGGTCCCTACGAAAGTGGCTTAGTTAAATTTTATTTTAAAGATATTTATGTTATTTTATTCTGTGTTTTGCTCGAGGACTAGCAAAATGTTAGGTTTGGGGGTGTGATGAGTGGTAAATCTATCACTATTTCCCACTCATTTAACCTAATATTTTGTATAGTTTCTTGAGTTTTGTGAATATTTTGATGTGTTTTATGTTATTGTAGATAAATAAAGTTTCAGGACATTCTGGAGGTGATTTGGAGCAAAACAGTAAAAATTGGACAAAGGGCATTTTGATAATTTTGGCGTGTCGCGACGCGCAAGCCTTTGGCGTCGCGACGCCTAACATGCACCAGAGCTGCTAACGTGCACCGGGTCAACGGGTCAGAATTTCAGAAGTTTGACTTTGCTAACGTGCGTCGTGCCACGTGTCACCATCACAGCTGATTTGCTAACATACGTCGTGACACGTGTCATCATCCTACGGTGCCGACAATCACCATTGCCATGTGTGCCACATGTCATTCCATGTCACAGCCACGTCAGCGTCCACAGCATCTGTTGACCGAGTCAACGTGCCACCTCATCGCCACGTCATCCTCAGCCAATCACGCCATGCCACGTGTCGCAATCCTATGGTGCCGACAGTCGCCGTCACCACCATGTCATGCCACGTCAGCATAATAATTGAGCTCTCAGCCGCCTTGCCACGTGTCGCCTTATCTCCTTATCCGAATTGCCATGTGTCAAGCCCTCAGCGTGCCACGCCTAACTGTTCCAGCGTCGCGACGCCCAGAGCCCAACGAGGCCTATAAATTGAGCTCGAGATTTCAGTTTCAGTTGTACCATTCTCTCTCATTTCTTTGATGTAAATAGGGAGTCTTCTCTCTAATTTCTTTTAATTTAAGTTTTGTAATTAAATTTTAATTACGTTCTGTAATAATAGTAATTTACTTTCTTTATTTTTACAGTTTTTACTATTCAACCATGAGGAGGTAACTTCCATCTGCTAAGGTGAAAGGTAATTCTTTTACTATTGCTATTTAGATTAATCTCTCTTAAAAATATATATTCATTATTTAAAATTTAACTAATCAATGATACCGCCAGATTGGTCGGTTGGTAATTAAATTTTGGTTCCGCCTTTATGGCTGGTTAATTTTGGTTCCGCCTCTATGGCTGGTTTATGGACAAATATTACCGCCTTAATGGCTGGTTGGACTTAATTTGACTTAATCAGGTTACCGCCTATATGGCTGGTTGATAATATTATCACAAGTTTATATATTATTTTATTGGAGATATCTAAAATAGTAAATAGTAAAAGTAATTCATTTTACCTTACCATTTTATTTTATTTTACTTTTCAATTTCTATTTTACCGCAATTACTTTTCAGTATTTTTACTTTATATCTTTTAAAGCCCTAGCTATGTGTTGTAACTAAGTTAGTTGTCTAGGGTTGTGATGAAATCTAATATCACCGGTTTATAAGGGGTTAGATTATAGTTTGGGTAATATAAAGATTTATTTATTGAGTCTTAATCTTAATGTTTTTTATTAACTGGCCACTAATAAAATTGATTAGGTAAACTTAAAATGAACTTGACATATGTATTTTAGGTTTAAGACCTTAGACTCAATAGCCAACGATCTTTATTGATGATAGATAACCCTTTAATAGATTTCCTTACAGGATAGACATATACCTGTCGGGCGGGGTAGCCATAATTGGAACTTAAACTTAATGAATCCAGATAATTTGGTTGACATAGACATATGGTTCAATTGGGTTAAACTAGGTATTTGTGTCTGACCATCGACATAGGCTTTCACATAATTTAGTGTTCCAGGTTAATAAATCAATATATTACCCAACTTTAAGATAACCACTTCATCTTTTAAAAGATATTAGAAAGAAATCACAACCCTAGATAGTTTTTAATATTGAATTTTCTTAAAACCTACTTTCGAACAATTTTATTTACTAGTTTTTAAATTTAGAATCATCACCATTTCAATCAATCAATCAACTTGTTAGATACTAGTAATCATTTGACCTCATAAAATTAATAGCTTAGGTATTAAGTCCTCGTGGGATCGATACTTTTTATACTACTTGAACGATACGTACGCTTGCGTTATACGTGTGTGTTTACGCCGGTCAGATTCGCAAGCGCTAATATATATATATTATATATATATATATATATATATTATATATATATAATATATATATATATATATATATATATATATGGTTTAATTTCAGTTAATTGGTCGGTTCGGTTATACGAATCTCATAACCGTAACCGAACCGAATAACCGAAAAAATTAAAAAAATTTAACCGCAATAACTGATTTAACCGAACCGTAATAAAAAATGGATCGGAACGGTTCGGTTAATCGGTTAAAACCGATTAATGCATATCCCTACCCTTAATGACAGAATTTCTAATGGGTCTGAAGCACAACTAGGGGTGGCAAAACGAATTAACGAATCGAATTTGTATCGAATCCTAAACGAATCGAATCAAAATGTGATGGATTTGTATTCGATTCGTTTATTAAACGAATCCTAATATCAGGATTCGTATTCGATTCGTTTAATAAACGAATCGAATACGAATATTCGTTTAGTCAATAATATTATTTAATAAAATAATTTGTCACGCTTGATTTACATTAATTCTTCATAAATATATACATATGAAATATGTAATTAATATATTTACTAAAAATACCTCACCAAATATCGAAAATATTATATTTTCTATGATAATTAGTTATAAATTCTCGAATCTTAATTGAAAATAACATAAACTAGTAAATAAAAATAATAAAACGAATCCTTAACGAATAAACGAATCAATGAGCTTAAATTCGTATTCGATTCGTTTAATAAACGAAACAAATCGAATCGACTCATTTATTAACGAATCATTTTTCAAACCCGTATTCGTTTTAAAGCGAATCGAATCGAACGAATATAAACGAATCCTGACCTAAATTGCCACCCTAAGTACAACCAGCCAAGTTGAGGAAATTTCGGAAGATGTCCCTTTAAAAGTGTTTGTTTAAGAAGAACGAAACGTAGTAGTCCAATGGTAACTCATTTCCTCACCTGTTCAGGGGTTTTATTATTATCTCATTTATAGTCTGTTAGGATTAGAGATAGATTTTTTCTGAATATTATCGGACCGTAGATTTTGAAGATGTGCTATAAATTAATATAGATATATAATATATATATATATATATATATATATATATATATATAATAAATTTAAATTATAATATATTTTAAAAAAAAAAATATTTGTTTAACATTTATTAAGATAACTTGAAATTTTTAATTAAAAAAAAATTTATATTTTGTTCAATAGAAAGTGCCTCAATTTTTTTCCGAACAAACTAATTTAAGATATGTTTAAAAACAATCCATTTTGATTTAGATTGTCCGATAGGAAATCTGGACACTCTCTAATAAAGTTATATTACTGGAAATATACACATATATATATATATATATATATATATATACTATGTGTGTGTGTGTTAAAAACACAAATAATATTTTTCTAGTTAACAATATTTTACAAATGAAAATAGTATAAATTAATTAATTAATTAATTAATTATTCTTCTTTTAAAAAATAAAAATCCCACTCTTAGGAACCCAATATCGTTTATATAAAATTCAATGGATTAATTTTACAAAAATTTATATAATTACCTGACAGAAAATATTGTGCTCCATTCTGATGCAAATATTTCACCATCATCTATTTTCCTTGAAATAAATAAATAATAATCCACTTAATATCACCTATGAAACCTTAAACCAAGAAAGAATAGAAATCTACTCCCGGTGCAGGCTCTCCATACACGGACAGCCAAACACTCCACAGGGTTTAGCATCCGTAGCGGAGCGGTCCGCTCACTTCGGAAAACCTCACAAAACACAAATTCAATTAAAATCCATCCAGTACCCAAAAAATGGCCTCATTCGCCGCCGCCAGATCCATTTTCCGGTCAAATTCCGCTCGCAACGCCGCCGCTCGGATCGCCTCCCAAGCCAAAACCAAAGCCGCTCCCTCTCCCTTTTGTGTTTCCCCAAAGAAACCCTTCTCCCTCGCAACTCTCAGGTCAGCTCTTACTCATTCATTCATTTATTTTTATTTTTTTTTTTAAAAAATAGTGGTTTCTTTTAATATAAAAATGAAAATTTCTTATTTTATATAACGTAGTGTAATGATTTGAGAATGAAGGAACCCTGTTGAAATGAGCTTTTGCGTGGAATCACTGCTGCCGTATCACACGGCCACGGCTTCATCTCTGATGACTTCTATGCTGTCCATCTCTCAGCGCGGCTACGGTTGGCTTCCGGAAGGTACCATCACTTCAGTCCAACAAAATGATTGATTTCCTTCCATATCCTTTATTTGTTTGGTACTTTGGTTGCATTTATATTGGTCGTATTTTGTATGAATTCTTGGAGAAATGAGTGTGTAAGATATGATTTTTTGAGTACATGAATGAGATTGATCGATTGATGCGTTTTTCCAAGAGTTGCTTATTTTTTGTGTTGATGATAGATAAAAGATACTGATGCTTGTTTGTCGGTTCCCTAACCAGTGGGGTTTTCATTTTTGAATTAGGTATCTAGGGACGACCACGACCCCCACTTGAATAATGTTCTTTTCTTCCTTGTAATTTTCTGGAAAGTTGATAGACCGTAGACTGGCTTTAAACAAAACCTGTATTATGTATTTAGCGGAAAATTAATTTTCACGCAAGTATAAAATCCTTTTTTGATTCGAAAATGAAGTTTGTAACTTGCATGAATTTTTTTGTGATCTCTTCTCCTTTCCTTTTCTGTTTGAGGGCTTATGTCAATTTCCTACATCATCTCTATTTTGACGTTTCCCCCCTTAAATTGAAAATTGTCCACCTTCCATTCTCTTTCTCCTATATTGTTTTGTTAAATTGGTGTGTACTCCTCTTCTTCATGTTGTAGGCCAAGACAAGACTAGATGAAGTTCGGGAAGCAAAGATGGAACTGACTTGGATTTATTTATTTTTCAAGCATTAAGCTACTAGGGACTGGCATTGTCTGTAGACTAGGGAATAAGGTTGTTATTTCAAATTAACTATCAAACGTAATGTAACTTGGTGGCTTTCAAAAGAAAATGATATCATTGTTTACAGGTTTTGTTTGGCAAGAGTTTCCTATTGCATATAATACAATTGGTTTTTCCCTTGTATTAAAGCTCATTAGATGTCCGACTTTCTCTTTTGAGATGTAGATTTTGATTTTGATTTTCTTCTTCTTTTAAAGAAAGTGTGTCCATGTTTATGTGGTTGTATTGATGTGATGTTTGTTATGTTTTATTAAGTGTGCCTGCAATTATGAATAGTTCGTTCGATTAGGATTATTGTGATCATTAAGGCAGCAATGCATACTAATAAATTGTATTCAATCAGCTTGCAATGATGATGTGTGATGAATGTTCAGAGGATCAAGCCAGTTGTATGTAAAAATTTCTGCTGCTAAGGCAGTAATCGCTGATAGATTAGAAGTTTTATGCAAGCTGCAGAGAAGAGACAAGTTGGACTTCTTGTACTTCCAAATCTAGATTGACTAGTAGACACCATCTTTGTTTCGAAGATACTTCTCCTTTCATTCAGTTTGATGTTGAATATTTAGTTCATAGACCATAAAAGCAGAAGTGTATTGCAGATTATCAAATTAAGTTCTCCATTCACTTTTTATTGAATTTTTGAATATGATGTTACTAAGAATCTTGAAGTATTACACTTGTTTCTTGGAATTAAGTTACCTAGCAGTATTGATGCATGATGGATGTCCAAGGGGTTGTTGAGAATTTTTAATTTGTTCAAAGTTTTTTATTTTAAAGAGAAGCATGCATGTTTAATTAGAAATATGACAATGATGTCTACTGGAAAATATCAAGGCAATTGTTTTTTTTATTTTTACTTTATGCTTGTTTAGCTACTCTTTTTTTTTCACACTAACAACTGTTGTGAATTAACCGGGTTTGTCATATACAATTATGTCTATTTTTCCTTCCAATTATTATTTTAGTTCGCAAGGAAGTAGAAAGTTCTATACGATCTTCTGTAGTAGTTCCTCAGTGTACACCTCCAATATATGAGACCGATATTGACAGCCGACATTAGATAGGGACGCATATTCAAGCATCGATGCCCACAGTAAAGCCTGTAGGTGTCAGTTGTCCTAAACAGCTTAAATCCCCACCCTCTTTCCATCCTAAACTGCATGGTTGTATATTTGAGATAATCTCTTTTGTTCACCGTTGGTGTTAATGTTTTTATTATCCTTTTTTTTTTTTTCTGAATCACGATTCTGGGACATTATATACTTTCTTGCCATCAAGTTTTCTTGCTTATCACAGATTAGGTACATGTGCAACTTTTCTCTTCATTGTTTCTAACTCCCATATTTTGTTTGTTTAGGGCTGTAATCACTAGTCATTGGCCATGGCACAACCAGGAGGACTATATGACTTTTCTTGCCAAGTATTTTTGCTACTTGAAGTTAATTTTCCTGTCCAAACCTCAAGAGTCTTGCTCATTTATAATCAATTAGTGGAATCTTGAGGATTATGTGTGTTCCCTTTTCTATTCAAAAGTGATTTCACCAGATATGGTTCTGCTATTAATTTGTCATGCTACAAATTTCAACACATTGAATATGCAATAGCAATTAAAATATAGCATTAACTGATCTGTTTCAAACTCAATCAGACACATAATTGCTTTAGTATATATCACACAAACGTCAAGGCTAAAAACATATCAGCAAGATATTTGTACCACGTCAGTAAAAACTGGATCCCAGTTAACAGTTTTGACGGGAACAAGAATCAAGGCCTTTAGAAACTCTTAAGACTTAAACCTATAAATATTCACCTCTAAATGAAATCAGTCAGTCCACATTAACTAGCTCATACTCGACTAAAGAAAGATTGTTTACTCTCTTTAACGTCAAAGTTAGCAGGTTCAGTGACTTCAATGCGTCCCCATTTGTCAACTGCCAGCCTCATTGACCCCTTGAACATGTCAATCTTAGCATTGCGCAGAATCACAGTCGCACCAGGCGTCATAATGTCAACTGCATGAAGATAAAAGCTATCAAGATCATAACATATAATTTAACAGCAAGCTAAACCTTGTTTGCAATGTAAAAAGAAACAGAATACTCGTGACTTGACCACTCGAGAGTTCCCATTTCCAAAGCTGGGTGCAAACCACATACTAATCACCCTGCGGCTATAATCGTAACTCCACGAGACAAATCAATTAACAAATAAATCAATTAAAGAAGAGCCAAGAACAAACCCCACTTTGCCGGTCTAGCAGTAAGCACATTATTTTAACAAAACATATAAACCCAGTGGTGGCCCTGGCGGAGCTACTAGGGGCGAGAGGATGAAGTTGTCCCCCTCGATTCGAATTTTTTTAAAAATGTGTTATACTAATTAATGAAAACACTGGTTTGTCAATGAAATTATTTTAATTTGCCCTTTTGCTAAAATGAAAAATATCTACAACTTTTTATAAAATCAAATTTTGCCGGCCCTCGCTGAATCAATGTTCCAGCTACACCATTGATAACATCCATTTCATACTCCATCCAAATATTCTACCTCACATTGGGTTATATACTCAAACTCGTGTGATAAAATAACCCAAGTATGTCACCACTCGACGAGTTGTTGCAATCATCAGACTACCCATTGCGAATTTAGGATTAAACATGTAGACCATATTCATGTAAACTTATATGCAACAATTTTCCTAATTATTTTTTTAATTAATCTTTCTATCGGAATAACAATAAAGCATCAGCAATCCAAGCCACATAGTAATAATTAATCAGCATACAGCACAACAGAAGAAAAATCAAAGCTTTAAAAGCCCTAATTAATTAACGCAGCAAAAAGCACCGCCGAGAAAATATTTACCTTGGTCGTTACGGGCGGTGAAGTAGATGGAGCCGGTGTCGTCGCCGACGAGGCACTCGGCTATGCGAGGCGGGCGAGAAGGCTGAGAGAGAGCGGAAAATGACCTTGCGCCACGTGGCTTGTTGACCTGGACGGGCTTGGAAGAAACAACCTTGAGGGTCAGCGTGTGCCGTTGGTGCCTGGCTTCAGTTCATCGACCTTTACGAAGACTGGCTTCCTCTTCCCCGTCGCAATTGCCGTCGCACCTGCCGTCGCCATCGCAGCAATAAA
Source organism: Zanthoxylum bungeanum (assembly GCA_019454045.1). Taxonomy (NCBI): domain Eukaryota; kingdom Viridiplantae; phylum Streptophyta; class Magnoliopsida; order Sapindales; family Rutaceae; genus Zanthoxylum; species Zanthoxylum bungeanum. The sequence goes on from SKCR01001482.1 coordinate 27,923, forward strand.
AAGAAACCCTAATTCTAGGTTAGGTTTTGCGAGGAAATGCGAATTGAAGCAGCGAAGTTCAAGTAAAGAGGGGCACCAGATGATATGAGACTTTTGTTATTTCGAGGAAATTCAAAGGGTTTCTTTTGTTTGGGGAAGGGCTAATGAGCTTTGGCCACGTGTCATCGTTCCTTCGACCAGAAGTTCAACCAGTTGTCAATGCATTTATTCTCTAATTTTCAACTTTTAATTTTATAAAAAGGTGGATTCCCTTTTCTTTTCTGAGGAAAAAGGTGGATTCTTTAATGAGGGTGAAAAATTTTATATGATTTTTTTTTTATAGATTATCTAATTAATTAATGATATGTGTTTTAGTTATTTTGAGAATGATAAATTAAAATAATGAGTGAAAAATAATTAGAATATATGTCATTTATTAATTGGATGGTTATATAGAGACCCTATGTAATTTTTTCTACTAAAAAGAAGTGCTGCACGTTAATTTACATGAGGGCACGTGTCTTCTTTTCCATCATCAAAACAACCATCATCTTTTATCTTTTACTTTGAAATTAAAATTACAGTAATATCCTTATTTAAAAAATGGGCCTTGTTATAAATTATGTGTCCTCATTTTAATTTTTATATTTGTAGTTTTATCTCATATTAATCGAAAAATAATAATTTTAGTATTTTATCGATTTTAGAAGTTTATCCCACATTATTTAGAAATAATGAGTTTGTCCTAAGTTTTCTCTATAAATAGAGAGTAATTCTTAAAATTTTTATTTATTCAAAAATAATAAAACCTACACTTTTATAAGATATTTATTTCCTTATTATTTTCTCTCTACTTTATGATCTACTTTTATTTAAGAAACTTTGGACGATTTACTTCTATTTAAGAAACTTTCGACGCATTCACATTATATATCATTATTGATATTGATAAGTGGAAAGCATGAGGTGCTCTTTTATATTTTTGTTGGTCTGTGAGGCCCGCCTGCAGTGAGAGAGGACATATAGGCACATAATATAATTTTCGCTGTTCTTGGGGTGAACTGTCAATTTGCTAAACTGAGCAATTATTAAATGTGGTTTTCGCTACTTGTGTCATGGCTAATTCATGGCACCAAAGAACAGGCCCCACTTCATTGTTGATATTGATAAGATTATGCAAGGGCGGATATGGAATCCTAAAGATCGGATCGATATTCCGCGTAACGAAAATGAGTCTAATTTATGGATATAGATAGGGTATATTTTAAAATAATTTAATGAAATATTATATCTCATTACGAATCCATAGGAAAAAATTTGGGACAAATCGGAGTCCGAAAACTTTGAAACGGAGAAAAACAAGTTTCAGCGCACACGGACGTTGCGACCCAGACTGCGGGCGCGCGTTGCGACGCGCAAGTGCGAGACGTCTGATTCGCGTCGCGCTCGCTTGAGCATCGCAACACTCTCATACTGAAAATATTGACAGATAGTATATTCAACTAGAATCCAATCTAAATCACTTCCAACTTTCTTCAAACACTTTCATACACCCAAAATCCAATTTTAACATCAAAACCAACATCAACACATGTTATAAAACAAACATAAATATTTTCTAAATACATGTATGTAGGGGATTTTAGGGGTAAACGCAGCGAAACGTGGAAAAATAAATTTTTCCCATTTCAATAATTTTTCTCGAGCAATTAAAATAAACTTATTTATTTTAATTACTCAATACTTAAAAACTGAATTTTTACCCAAAAATCATGTTTTTCCATATTTGCCGTGAGACCCCAACAGTTTGCATTTTGATCATTTTAGTCCAAATTTGTCAAATACAAATTTAAGTGATTTCAAATCACTACCAAAATGATTTCTACATATTATATACATCAAAATACAACTCACAACACAAAACCCAATTTTTCTTCAAATTGCAGAGAGGGTGTCATGTTGGACAATTATGACCCATAACATCACTATTTGTACAGAACATGGTGTGTTGTTACAAATTAACTATGTGACAAAGGAAATTGCTCTTTTATCATTTGTAATTGGATTACCGGGATATATAAATGATAAAAGTCCATTATGATAGTTCCGTATTAATAAGATATGAGACAATTAATCCACTAAGGTTTAATCATTATAATATCCATAGTCGTAGTATTATCGAGACTGGACATCGATAATGCGGAATAGACTAGTATGCACTTGTGCGTTGTGGGAGCATAACGACATAGTTCTCATATATTTAAGTATGGATACTTATGCAAGTGTGATATGAGGTTTTGTTTACCGATGGTACGGAACAACAGCTTGCTCTGGATAGACCCATCGGAATCTCATTGGTAGTATGACTATGTGTCTATGGGAGTCCGAATCAGGTTTAGGTGTATTTGGTCTTAACCTAAGACTTGCATCGCTAATACTTGCGAAAATCAATATACTTTGGTTTTGGTCGTTCGGGGCGTTAACAGGTTTGTGTACTACGCCTCTTCTGGGTATATTGAGAATCGTAGTGTATTGGGTGTGATATCAAGATGGAAGTATCACTCCAGTCATATGGAGATTGATGATCACGCAGGATACGGAACTATTACTCTTTAGTACTGCAGTCATCAGGATAATATGACTAGGTCATGATTATCTGATTATAGAGAGTAGTTCCAGAGATTTGATATATGCTTGTACGTGGCAGAACACAATTCCAGCCTCAGGCCTAGCATGTGACATTAGATACTGGATCACTATACGCAATACTACGTAACTACGCCTGACATAGATTACATATTCCTTAAAAGAATATTTCTGGAGAATTGGGTAGGCACGACGCTTTGCTAGAAGCCAACCATGTCTTGTAAATAGGTAAGAACGTGGTATTAGGTACGCACGTATTCAGATATTCCGATGACCAGATTTACTGCCAACATATCCAGGGATCTCATGGGTCGCTTCCCGAAGATTCACCGATGACGTATGACTCGAACATAATTAATCTGAGATTAATTAGATGAGAGAGAAAATTAATCTAGAATTAATTACTGAGAGAGATTTTATCTGGGATAAAATACTATTTGAAGATAAAGAACGATTAATTCAGAATTAATCGATAAAATAATATATTCGATATATTAAATGAAATTAGATTTCATAACGGAATTAAAATTGGATTTTAATTCGGGCGAACGAATTAATTTAGAATTAATTCGCGAGCGACGTGAATAGTAATTTTGCTAGGCATAATTATTTAATTAAATTTGATTTAATTACGTCGCAACGGAAAATTCCTTAATTCGGAATTAGCGAACCCGATCCCGGGATGTATTGCGGGCCCACTCGGATGGGGCTTGTTGGGTTTCTACTATAGTCCCAAGATCATTCAAGCAATGAAAATCATGTGAATACATTAAAGAAGTATGGCGGAATCATACTTATATTGATCGGATTTGCGATGCGATGAACACAAAACTTTTTGCTCCTCCATGAAGCTCACGGCCAAGCCCAAATTTGTGCTCCAAGTTTCGGTCAATCCTCTTCATGTGTTCTCCATGCTCCAAGCTTTGTAAATGGTGATTCCATGCTCAAGAGTTGGTTTCCCTATCACATTTGAATGACCCTTTGGTGTGCTAGCACTTGGAAATTTTGCCACAAAATTCCCTTATTCTTCACCTTGTTGCTCTCGGCATTGGCAAGAATTTGAGAGGAAAAAATTGGCCCAAGGCCGAATGGTAGAGGAGAATGAGAGAAGTGATGAGTTGGTTGTGTTTTGATTTTCAAAAAATCAAATACATAATTCACACTTTTCCAAAAAGGTATAAGGCAATTAAGCAACCACCACCATCAATCACAAATGACTTACATCACATCACTCAAAGTGACAAGACATCCATCACTTGAATGACTAATGATATGACGCTTGATGTGACTTATGGGCCGCACTTGAATTTGAAATGCGAGTGGGCCCGCAAACACTCCGGGCTCGGGTTCGCTACTTCCGAATTAACGAATTTTCCGTTGCGACGTAATTAAATCAAATTTAATTAAATAATTATGCCTATCAAAATTACTATTCACGTCGCTAGCGAATTAATTCTAAATTAACTCGTTCGCCCGAATTAAAAACTAATTTTAATTCCGCGTCGAAATCCAATTTCGTTTAATATATCGAATATATTATTTTATCTATTAATTCCAAATTAATCGTTCTCTCTTTATAAATAATATTTTATACCAGATAAAATATCTCTGTAATTAATCCTAGATTAATTTTCTCTCTCTTCTAATTAATCCCAGATTAATAATGTGCGAGTCATACGTCATCGGTGAATCTTCGGGAAGCGACCCATGAGATCCCCGGATATTTTGGCAGTAAATCCGGTCGTCGAACTATCCAAACAAGTACGTACCTAGTACTATGTTTTTACCGATTTACAAGACATGGTTGGCTTCTAGCAAAGCACCGTGCCTACCCAATTCTCCAAAAATATTCTTAAAGGAATATGTTATCTATATCTGGCGTAGTATACGTCGTATAGCGTATTGCGATCCAGTATCGGATGTCACGTGCTAGGCTTGGGGCTGGAATTATGTCTGCCCCGTACGAAGCACATGTCGGATCTCTGGTAACTAGTCTCTATAATCGGATAATCATGACCTAGTCATATTATCCCGATGACTGCAGTACATAAGAGTACCAGTTCCGTATCCTACGTGACCATCATCTCCACTATGACTAGAGTGATACTTCCATCTTGACATCACACCCAAAACACTACGATTCTCAATATACCCAGAAGAGGCGTACACAGAACCGGTTAAAGCCCTGGACGACCAAAACCAAAGTATATTGATTGTTGCAAGTATTAGAGGTGCAAGTCTCAGGTTAAGACCAAATACACCTACCCTGATTCGGACTTCCATAGACACATAGTCATACTACCAATGGAATTCTGAGGGGCCTATCCAGAGCGAAGCTGTTTCCGTACCATCGGTAAACACAACCTCCTATTGCACTTGCATGAGTATCCAATACCCAAATATATGAGAACTATGCCGTTATGCTCCCATAACACGCACAAGTACAATACTAGTCTATTATGCATTATCGATGTCGAATTTCGATAATACTCCGACTATGGATGTTTCAATGATTAAACCTTCATGGATTGATATTGTCTCATATCTTATCAATCCGGAACTAATCATATGGACTTTTATCATTTATATATCCCGATTATCTAATTACAAATGAAAAAAGAGCATTTTCCTTTGTCACATAGTTAATTTCTACAACAACATCATGTTCTGTACAAATAGTGATGCTATGGGTCATAATTGTCCAACAGAGCCCACATGTCACATCACATGTCACATCATTAGTCATTCATTCACCTTTTTGGTGATAGAAGTTAGTGAATGAAATCATGGTAACTTGTTTTACACACAAGTTGAAAGGTGATTAACTTTATACCAACTTTGGTATATCTTTTATTTTAATTTTTGGAAATCAAAAATAAGTCATTCACTCATCTCTCTCCTCTCCCATCTCTCACGCCCAAACTCCTTTCTTCTCAAAAGTTTGGCTTGGCCGAATTTAACAAGGGACAAGGTGAAAATTGTGGCAATTTTCTAGATGCTAGCACATCCAAGGAGTCTTACAAAGGTGATAGGGAAACAAATCCATGAGTTTGGAATTCAAGGAGATGCTTGGAAGCTTTACATACATCAAATGGGAGCTTGGAGCACAACACAAAGGCTTGGAATTTTTGTTATCTCCTACATCCAAAACCGATCAAAGTGAGTATTTTCTGCATTCTTACTTTGTTGTATTCACATGATTTCTTGCTTAATTTGATCTTGGTTTGACCTAGAAAACCCAACAATGGTATCAGAGCCATAATTGAGCATGAAATTGAATTTAGGGTTATTAATCTAAAATTTGGGTAATTTTGATTTGAGCATGATTTGTTCAAATTGTTTGTTTGAGCATGCTTATAATATGTTAACTTTGAGTTGTGCATGATCAATTGGAAAAAAAATTAATTGGATTAATTTTCCCCAAAAGATTAGGCTTGGCCGAATATGGTATAGAACCCTAGGTCATTGTGACTTTTTGAATTTTAGACAATTGGATGTGTTTAAAATGCATGAGATATATTTTTTTGTGATTTAATTGGATTGAAATCAAAATTGATATAAAAAGGTCCCTAATTGCCGTGAGCTTATGGAAGCATGAATGAATTGATTTTGTTTCAATTTGTGTTGGATATAAATTGATTAGTTAAAGCATGATTAATTAGTGTATTGGAAATATTAATTTAACTAATTAATTATGGCTATTACACTTTAATTAATTAAATTGTAAAATTTGGAATATTAGAATTTAATTAATTGGGCTTAATTTGGAATTGGGCTAATAATGTTGTATTTGGGCTTAATGGGCTTGGTTGGGCCAAGTTTGATTTAAGATAATTGGTTGGATCCAATTGGGCCTAAAACCATTTCCATAAAGTCCAAATATAATAAATGGGCCTTTAAAAATTTAATTGGGCCTAATGGGCCAAAATTAATTTTGTGGCAAATGGTGATTCCTTATTAGGCTTTGGTTGCCAAAGTACATGCCTTATGAATTAATTAAAAGCCCATTGGACTTTAATTAAATTGACATTGGATGTTAATTGGGCTTTGAGACCCGTTAAGATTAGATTTAGAATCTAAGTCGTAAAGGCACATTAAAAGTGTAATTATTTAATTTGGAATTAAATAAAGAATTAGTATTGAATACAAATTAAATTGGATTTAATATTGTAGTTTGATATAATTCAATAATTCGTATTTTGAGTACTTATTCTTAAACGAGTTGGACTCGCGCAAATCAAATCGTTGTTTGAACATTGGATAATCATTAATCAAAGATTAATTAATTGGATTAGATTGATTGATAACATGCTTTGTGTTATGTAATTGGGTAGAAGTTAGAATAGTGCTAGCCGGGGAGAGGAAAATGAGTGATTTGTTCTAGGAACAATTTGTGAGATATCCATCCGTATATCATTATTAATTTATTTATCGCGCCTTATTATGATTTTAGAATGCATGTTTAAGGGTGTATGATGAGACCTAATCAAAGATAATTAATTGGTTGCCAATTACGTGAAAAACCCTCAACAATATTAAGCGTTTTCCTTCCATTGAGTGATTCTCTCTCAAGATCCAAGATTGGCACTGGTTTGTTGGCCAAAGTCAAGACCTTTGTCCATCGCGGATGTGTTTGAATCATGAAGGCTTTGTTCCATATCGCATGTCTTGTCCAAGTTGTGATTTGTTGGCCAAAGTCAAGATCACTTCTTGTCCATCAACATCGATTACGAAGCTTTCCAAAGTCAATGGGTCCCGCTTAACTGGAATCATTAAGCTTGTTGTGCCAAAGCCAAGGCTTAGTTGATTCAGAGGAAAAAGGTTAGGGAATATATTGGATATATTGCCATATATTGGATATATGTTTCGGACTTGGATGTCCACCTACTGGATCTAGGAATTGGATGAGATCCAATTGATCTTAGAGATCTACCTAGTTAAATATCATACAATTTGTTGGCCAAAGTCAAGGTTGTGTGTTATTTAACGGGATCCTAGCCCACTAGGAAACTAGGTTTCCCTAGTACTCAACAGAGGGTTAGAGGCTCGTCGAAAAATAGTGGGAGGCAAGTATTAAATTTGCAATTTAGGTTAGATACTTGCCAATACGCGCTCATTTCATTTTTCGTCATTACAAAAATATATTAGTTTGACTAATATTTAATTGTTGTTTTAATTAAACAGTTGGACTGTATTCAAACTACTTCAATTTATAGTTGATTATATAATTGGATTATAGTCATCAATATATTTGAATTTAACCAATCAAATTATAGTTGATTATATATAGTTAGACTATAGTAATCATTATATTTAATAGTACCTGAAATCGTTGATTGGATAGTTGGACTATTGGAATCAAGATAACTGAAAGATTAACGTTTAGAACATAATCCTAGGTGAATTTTTTTTTAAACGGCTTTAATTTTCAGATAGGGAATAGAACCTCATGATAGTCCTGGGAACTGAGAAGTTACTCTATTTGATAGAGTAACCTCTCGGGCCTAAGCCCGGAGTTGAGCAAATAGTGGAGCATGAGTTTTGGAAGACTCATGGTGATGATAACTTTAGTGCTCAATCCGTTAAGCTTAACGCAATGACTCTTTAATTCCGTCGTCAAAATTAAGGATTAGATCCTTGTACCATGATGTTGAAATTAAAAGATCTTCATAGATTTATTCTTAGATCTTAGAAGTACAAATTGTAAAAGAAGCTCTTTCGCTCGCGTATGTCAGAGGGTACATCGAACACTAGTGTCGCAGATGATTGCTTACATCGATCAGCTAGGTTAGCTGGGCATTACCTACGTGGTCGAGACTACCAAAGATTTGATCTTATAGTCTCTACCCGAAAGTTGGGGCATGTTCATTATGAACCAAGAGTAAACTCTTGGAGAGTTGATGGCTATGCTCAAGGAGGCAGAGCCATAGCTTCTAAAAGGGGCAAAGGCAAAATCATCATTGTCTTCTGGGAAGACAAATGACATATCCCAAGATGTCTGCCTAAACTGTGGCAAACGGGGTCACTGGATGTGTGACTGCTGTATGGACAATTCAAATATGAGGAAGTGAAGGCGGGGCAAGGCTCCGGCTTCAAGTATGTTGTCATAAACATGTTCACTATTATTTTCAAAATTGGATTTTTGATACTAGATGTGGTACATAATATGTACTGATGTGCAGAATCTGCTGATTAGCAGGAGACTGACTTCAGATGAGATCTACCTGCGAGTCGAAAACGGGACGAGAGTCGCTGTTTTAACCGTAGAAACCTAAGTTTTGGAACTGCCCTTGGGGCATGTACTTAAATTAGGAAACTGTTATAATGTACCTAGTTTGACTAGAAACATTATCTCTGTATCTAGTATAACTCGTTGCGGGTATACTTTTATATTCTAGAACACTAAGTGTTTTATTTTATAAATATGATATTGAGATAAACACATTAGATGTGAATAACAGCATTTATATTTAGAATATAAATGAATCTCATACATATGACGTGACAAACAAATAGCTCAAACTGAATAAATCAGATGAGACTTAAAAGTGGCATTGTTGTCTGGGACACATTTAACAAGACTCATATATCCACACTTTTGAAGAGTGGATACTATGACAGTTTTGATTCTAATTCAAATGATGTCTACGAATCTAGTTTATTGGGCAAAGTGCCTAAAATACCTTTTTACTTGGTAAAAGTGTAAGTGCCACCGATCTGTTAGCCCTCGTTCATAGTGACGTAAGTGGGCCCATGTCTAGCTAGGCTAGAGGGGGATATGAATAACTGAAGGGGTTATTTAGGGGGTGAATCCGGTAACGCAGCGGAAGCGGTGAAAATCCGATTTTCAGATTTGAAAACTTTTTCTCGGATAAATTAAATAAACATATTTATTCAATGTTCCAATAATCAAATTATGAAAATAAATTCAATAAAACAATTTTAAGTGAATTTACCGAAATACCCTTGCTTTGTATTTTTGTCCGTTTTAGTCCGAAATTGATCCAATCAATTTTGAATGATTCTAAATCATTTCTAAGATGAAATTATGATGTTCAAAACATCAAAACACCAAAGCAACCCAAAACCCCAAAAATTTCTCTCAAAGCCGAGAGCACTCATTAGTGCCCAATTTGTGCATTTTGCATTTTCATGCTTCAAGACACATCCAAATGATATCCAATCAACATGAAACTTTATATGCATCATATACACACATAAATACACAACATATATGAAAACCCCCAAATTTGGAATTAGTTAGAAACCTAATTTTCAATTTCCACAAATTGGACAAATTAGGCTAATTACATTAAATCAAATGTTTCAATCATCAATCTTCATCCAATTCAAGTCTCAACACAATGAACAACTCAAGATCAAATCTAGGTCATTTAAGAGTGGGTCAACAACTCTAGAATAGCAACATGGTTTCATAAACCTTAAAAGAATACATATAACTACAATAGTTACATCCTTTCTTCATCATACATGCTTTACAACTTCACCAAACTTTCCATCAACAAAAACACAAAGAACAAAGAAAGAAATAACCTAAGGATATCATATATGAAAGCCTAGATCCTAAGGAACATTTTCCTTACTAATAGTAAGTTGGAGAAAACTTACTAAATCAAGCTTTCCTTGGTTTTTCTTTTCTTTCTCAAGTTTCTTCAAGGTTTCTTCAATGGTGTTTCTTTTGTGAAATGTGTATTAGGTTAACAATTAAATGAAATGAAAAACAATTATACTTGCAACATTTACACCTTGGCCGAAAATCTAAGCCAAATTCAAGAAATTGTAATTTCATTTTCATTTCAATTATCATAATGTCAACTTGCACAAATATCTTATAAACTACTTTATTAGATATTTATCTTGGTCAACAAATGCAACTAATGTCATTTACTTAATTATCCTAACATAAGATATTTATATTTTAATTAATTTAATCATTTAACAATTAAATAATTAATTAATTAATCAAATACAAATATATTAAATATATGCACAATATTTACATTAAATATTAAAAACATATATTCATTTAGGAAATAAGTCAAATAACTCATTTTGACTATTAATTAATGTGTATTTAAATTAATCAGTATTAAATGTAAATACACAATAATTAAGGAAATGACTATCTAGTCTCTTTAGCATGTATCTTGCGTTTAACCATTAAAAGACTTTATAAACAATCAATATTATTTATTTATGTTGCTCTAGTGCTCAACGAGTATGTTTCATTATTGAGACTCTCTAGGTTCAGGTATATCCGTCACGAAATCTAATTTCGTGTCCATAATCTATCCACCCGTAGATTATGACGATCACGGATAATCTCGCTGAACCATACAGGTCGAGGTCATGGCAAATGTATAATTCCTCCGTCACAGGTATCCGGATAAATCCCAGAGATATAGATGTAAACATCAAATCTCTATCGGGACTATCCAGTGGACTATTCTATTAGCAATCTCAAAAAGAATGTTTAGAACTATCTTCTAAACTTACCACGGGCCCATGGACTGGCCCATGGTTTTATCTGATTGCTAATCATATGGACTACCTATGCTCTGGTACACAGAACTGACGGATCCTATCTTGATACACATAGGACACCCTGAGGATCTATCTACACCCAACGAACAGGCGGAGGTCTGATCTAAATAGATCGGTGACGTGACTGCCGTCTAAGTGTAGAAGATGTCTCATGTGCCCACAATGGCATCTCAAGTCTAAGAATCACAAGTGCTACTCAACCCAAGAAGATTCTTATTGACGCTGGTGTACCATCCATTAAGAATCTTCGGTGAGTCGTTCAGTGTTTATCCGCTATAAACCTACATGTCTATACTAGTCTCCAAGACTTATGGTTCATTGAGAAACCATTGGAATCATATATTCCAGTATACGACATGTACCGGTCTCAACGGGTTTACTATACTGACCAAGCAGTGTAAACCTGACCAGGAACTGTCTGAGAATGACAACGTCATGATACGATCAATGTCCGTTGCGACGCTTTTGCAACTGTACCATGACTAATCATTCTAAGGTCATTACGTCTTTACCATATAGTATATATTGATTATATATATGATTAATCAAACTTAATATTATTAATAACTTTATATAGTATATTATATACAGAGTAATTGCTAGCAATATTTTACTGTATTTCCTCGGTTTCGAATGTCTCTCACCAATATTGGCAATTCAAAAAACAACATCCCACTTGCTAGTGCCAAATGATTGTATCTAATCATCGTCAGGTCTGGGGCCTTCGTCAGCGGGTCTGCTACTTGTCTTCACTCGGTACCTTGCACACGACAATGTCCCCTCGCGACACAATCTCTCGAATGATGTGGTACTTGCGTTCCACATGCTTCGACTTCTGATGCGCCCTCGGTTCCTTTGCTTGCGCAATGGCTCCAGTATTATCACAGTATAACGGAATCACATTCTCGATACTTGGGACAACTCCCAATTCTGTGATAAAGTTCTTTATCCACACAACCTCTTTTGCGGCTTCAGAAGCTGCAATATATTCCGCCTCAGTAGTGGAATCAGCTGTAGATCCCTGTTTGGAACTCTTCCAACAAACTGCACCTCCGTTAAGGGTAAAGACAAATCCAGATGTAGACTTTCTATCATCGGGATCCGATTGAAAATCGGAGTCTGTATACCCGTTAACCTGCAGTTCGTTTCCTCCATATATTATCAACTTATCCTTAGTACCTTTAAGATACTTTAGGATATGTTTAATGGCCATCCAATGGTCATTACCTGGATTGGACTGATATCGACTAGTTACGCTAACAACGAAACTGATATCAGGCCTCGTACATAACATGGCATACATTATGCTACCCAAACATGAAGCATAAGGTTGGTTAGACATTCTAACCTTCTAATCTTCTGTTTGTGGACACATCTTCTTAGAAAGATGAATCCCATGTCTGAACGGTATGTTTGCTGTCTTACAGTTACCAAAACTATACCGTTCCAAGATCTTATCTATGTACGTTGATTGGGATAACCCAATTAGCCTCCTTTGTCTATCTCGATAGAGTTTTATCCCTAAAACATAGGAAGCTTCTCCCAGGTCCTTCATGGAGAAATTCTTATAGAGATATGCTTTAACGCTTTGTAACATACCTAAATCATTCCCAATGATTAGGATGTCGTCAACATATAGGACTAAAAATACGACCATGCTCCCACTGGCCTTCTGATACACACAGGATTCTTCCGAATTCTTGAGAAAACCAGACGATCTAATAATCTCATCGAATCGAAGATTCCAACTTCGTGAAGCTTGTTTAAGTCCATAAATGGACTTCTTAAGCTTACATACCATACCCGAGGTTTCGCTGGATGTGAAACCTTCCAGCTGTTCCATATAGATTTCTTCATCAAGAAATCCATTTAGAAAAGCCGTTTTGACATCCATTTGCCAAATCT
>SKCR01001483.1:0-52165 GCA_019454045.1 Zanthoxylum bungeanum
TGGCTGGTCCCCATAGATCACAGTGTAGATACTCCAAGCTGGCTTTTGACAAGTGAATTTCAGTTGGAAAGCTCTGTCTGTGCTGTTTGCCCAACACACAGATCTCACAGAAGTCTAGTGGCTTCAACTAGACCCGGCCAAGGTTCCGGTTCGGTTACGGTTCTCACCCTGATCGAACCGGTTGGAACCGCTGGAACCGAACGGTTCCAGCGGTTCCAACGGTTCCAACCGGAACCGTACGGTTTCGGTTGGAACCGAAAGTAAAAAAAAAAAAAAATTACTTGGAACCGTAAGGTTCCACAAGTAAATCTCAATTTTTTTATTAATAATAATGAGGTTTAAAATTGCAATACTAAAACATGAATGTCCACATCCTTTTTATAACCAACTATTGGTTATTGACTTCTTCATATAAGCGATGTGGGACACAATAGCCAAATAACAAATATCCCACATCGCTTATATAAAGAAAGCACTAGCCAAGAGTTGGCTATAAAAAAGATTCTATGTTAAAAGAATTTTATAAAAAAAGATTCTATAAAAATGATGTGATGGTTTGAAAAAACATTACGATTATAGAATTTTTTCTATTTTTTAAAATTTATTATTAAAAAAAAAAAAAACCGGTAACCGAACCGGAACCGACCGGTTCGGTTCCGGTTCCACTTAAGTGTGGAACCGAAAACCGACTGGTTCGGTTCGGTTCCGAACCGGAACCGAACAGCCGGCCGGGTCTAGCTTTAACTGGTCCTTTCCAAATTGTCTATGCTTGCTGAGTACCTGCATGCCTTTCTGGCCTATATGGCCAAGTCTCAAGTGCCAAATATTAGTCATATCAACATTAGAAGTTAGGGCAGAAATGAGCTTTTCTGAGAATACATGGTGTCCATTCAAAATATACAATCCGTTTCTTTTAATACCAGTTAGGATTAGTTTCTTACCCTTAGATATGTACATGTTTCCTTGGTGAGCTTTATATGTGAAACCTAATTCATCTAGAGTTCCTAGCGATATCAAGTTCCGTTTTAATTCAGGTACATATCTAACATCAGTAAGGATCCTAATTTTACCATCATGGAGTTTGAGCGTTATATCCCCAACTCCATGTATTCTACAAGTATTGTCATTTCCCATATACACCGTCCATTGGTCAGAATTTCTAAAATTGATAAACCAGTCCATATATGGACTCATGTGAAAGGAGAACCCTGAGTCCGATATCCATTCTCTGCTAATATAATCACTAGACACGGTCAATGCCTCAGATAGGCAAATTGACCCCTTTTCGGCAGCCACAGTGGCACTGCCTTCATTTTTTTGTTCCTCAAGGAATTTGTAGCAATTCTTTTTAAGGTGTCTCTCATTCCCACAATGATAGCACTTCTTTCCGCTGTTCTTATTCTTATTCTGTTTATTCTTTTTCTTCCCTTTAGATTCTTGGTTATTTTGTGGATTATTATTCTGCCCATTATATTTCCTGTCAATTTTTCCTTTCACGAAGAGGTTCGTTCCACCTCTCCTACTGACTCTAAGTTCTAACTCTCTAGCCCTTATCCCAGATATTACTTAGTCTAACCTAGGTACAACTCCAGTGTACTGCAGTGAGTTCTTTACGACACTATATTCTTCAGGTAGTGAATTTAATAAAATCATTGCTTCGCTAGAATCTCCTAAAGCTTGGTCAGTTCCTTTAAGGATTTGAGTCATTTTCGTGAATTCATCCAGGTTATCATCTATAGACTTATTTGTGTCCATCTTGTAGTTAAACAAATTTTCTTTCAAGAAAACTAAATTTGGAGCAGAAATAACAGAATAAAGGGATTCGAGTTTACCCCAGAGTTGGATGGCAGTGTCCATTCCGTCAACCTTCCTTATTACCGAATCGCCAAGGTGAAGGAAAATTAGGTTGTATGCTTCTTCCAAGATCTCTGCCTTCGCCTTATCTTCAAGCTTTGGCCATTTTTCAGGGTCCGGTTCTAGCGCCAAAGCCACCTTGTGGTGAGAGAGCAATACTTTCATTTTCTTTTTCCAAGTGGTAAAATCCCATTTTCCGTCAAAGGTGCCAACGTCGAGTTTGATTGTCGACATTTTACTTTAACCCAGAATTTTAATTTGGCAACCAGAATCTTTGATCGGCAACTTAAAGCCCTACTCGGAGACCAGGCTCTTGATCGGCAGTTCCATGTCCTATTCGGAAAACACGGACTTGGTTTGCAGCCTTCGGTGCCCTAATCGACAAACAAAGAATTGATTTGCAGCTTTCGAAACCCTAATATGCCCCAAGAGTCTTGATCGTCCAAGTCTCAGAGATCATATCGTCCAACTCAGATCTTGTTTTATAACCAGAAAGTGAAAAAAAAACGTCAACACAACGGGTTGTCTTAGAGTTCTTGATCGACAAACCCAGGGCGTCTTGATCGTCCAACTCGAGATCAGATCGTCCAGCTCAAGATCAGATCGTCCAACTCAATATCAAATCGTCCAACACGAGATCAGATCGTCCAACACAAGATCAGATCGTCCAACAGATTTGAT
Organism: Zanthoxylum bungeanum; assembly: GCA_019454045.1. NCBI lineage: Eukaryota > Viridiplantae > Streptophyta > Magnoliopsida > Sapindales > Rutaceae > Zanthoxylum > Zanthoxylum bungeanum. The sequence continues at coordinate 2,536 of SKCR01001483.1, forward strand.
CTTCAACCCAGGAAATGAAACGGCAACTCAGATATTGGTCGTCCAAACAACCTTTGATCTTTGACCCAGAAAAGTGAAACTGCACCTCAGATGGTTATGTTCAAATGTTTTGATTGGCATACCCTTAGGGATTTGGTTGGCAAATCTTTTATCGGCAGATCTTGTTGGCAAGCTTGATCGGCAAATCCTTAGGGATTTGATTGGCAACCATAAGGGAGTTGAATCGCCAAGGCAGAGGGTTAATTTTCGAGTTCCTTGATCGGTAAACCCAGGGTGTCTTGAAGAATCTTGATCAGCCACTTAATGGCTCTGATACCACTATAGATTAAAACTCACTGACTATGCCCAGAACTTCAACTCTTAAAGAACAAAAACAAAATGCAAAACAACCAGCAAACTACACACAAGAATCCACACACCAAGAACACAAGAATTTTACCGTGGTTCACCTGAAAAATTCAGACTACATCCACGTTGAACTCCAGAAACAAGGAGCTCACTGCACTAATATAATATCAAGATTACACAAGAACCTTGAAAGATATTACAACCACAAGTTCCTCAATTTTACAAAACAAAGCCAAAATAACTAATCTCTACAGTGCCGATCTTCTATCTTAAACCATAAAGATCACACAAACTTAGATTAGAGATTTGACACAATGAGTAACTAAGCGGTCGAACTCAGGAAGAAAGGAATCAGAGGGAAAACGCAACTTTCTTTTTCTTTTTTTCTAACTCAAGACTTAACCCTAGTGATGAGTGGTAAATGTATCACTATTTCTCACTCATTTAACTTAATATTTTGTATAGTTTCTTGAGCTTTGTGAATATTTTGATGCGTTTTATGTTATTTTGTAGATAAATAAAGTTTCAGGACATTCTGGAGGTGATTTGGGGCCAAAACAATGAAAAACAGACGCCCAGAGCCTATCCGCGCCTATAAATTGAGCTCGAGGTTTCAGTTTCAGATGTACCTTCCTCTCTGATTTCTCTGATGTAAATATGGAGTTTTCTATCTAGTTTCTTTTAAATTTTAGTTTTGTAATTAATTTTAATTACGTTCTGTAATAATAGTAATTTACTTTTTTTACTTTTACAGTTTTTACTATTCAACCATGAGGAGGTAACTTCCCTCTGCTAGGGTGAAATGTAATTCTTTTACTATTGCTATTTAGATTAATCTCCCTTAAATATAATATATTCACTATTTAAAATTTGACTTAAAAAGGATACTGCCAGATTGGTCGGTTGGTAATTAAATTTTCTTACCGCCTATATGGCAGATTTATTTTGGTTACACCTTTATGGCTGGTTGGACTTAATTTGACTTAATCAGGTTACCGTCTAGATGGCTGGTTGGTAAAATAATCACAAGTTAATATATTATATTAAGGGAGATATCTAAATAGTAAATAGTAAAAGTTGATCCTTTTACCTTAGCATTTTATTTTATTGTAATTTACTTTTCATCTTTTACTTTACCGCAATTACTTTTCAGCATTTTTACTTTATGTCTTTTACTTTCAAGTTTTTACTAGCCCTAGTTATGTGTTGTAACTAAATTAGTTATCTGAGGTTGTGATGACTTTTATATCACCGGTTTATAAGGGGTTATTTTATAGTTTGGGTAATTTAAAGGTTTACTTATTAAGTCTTAAGCTTAATGCGTCTTGTTAATTGGCCACTAATAAGATTGATATGGTAAATCTAAAATAAACTTGACAAAAGATTTTTAGGTTTCGGCCTTAGACTTAATAGCCCACGATATTCCTTGAGGATATATAACCCTTTAATAGATTTCCTTACAGGATAGACATATACATGTCGAGTGGGGGTATCCATAATTGGAACTTATACTTAATATATCCATATAATTTGGTTGACATAGACATATGGTTCAATTGGGTTAAACATGGTATTTGCGTCTGACCATCGATAGAGGCTTTCGCATAATTTAGTGTTACAGGTTAGTAAACCGATTTATTACACAAACATGAAATAACCACTTCATCTTTTAAAAGATATTAGAAAGATTCACAACCCTAGATAGTTTTTAATATTGAATTTTCTTAAACCGACCTTCATGTAATTTTATTTACTTGTTTTTAAATTTAGAATCATCACTATTTCAAATCAATCAATCAACATGTTAGATACTAGTAATCATTTGACCTCATAAAATTAATAGCTTAGGTATTAAGTCCTCGTGGGATCGATACTTTTTATACTACTTGAACGATACGTGCGCTTGCGTTATACGCGTCTGTGTAAGCACCGGTCAAGTTTTTGGCGCCATTGCCGGGGACTTATTTATCTTTCACTATTAGTTTTAAGGTTAGATACCTTTACTTGTATCTAATTTCTTTTTACTTATTATTTTTGTTTTCTTGTGTTTCAGGTTCACAGAAACTTCATGAGACGAACCAGAGGCTTTGAACTTCACCGCTTGACCCAGAAATTGAAAGAACCATCAGACAGTTGAGAAGGGAAATGCGAGAAGGCTAAGAAGCAATTGTTAACATGGAACCTGAACCTTTGGAGGTTGCACCACCAATTCCCATTCGAGACAGAACCATTCCGGTGGTTGACAGACTCATTTCATGTATTGTACTTCCTCCCTTACCAGTAAATGCGGGTGACATCAAAACATGCATTCAGATGATTCAACAGTCAGTTCAGTTTGGGGGGAATGCAACTGAAGATCCTAATGCCCACATCAGCAACTTCCTTGAAGTTTGCGGCATTTTCAATTACAACCGAGAAGCTGAAGAAGCAATGAGACTGCGTGTTTTCCCATACTCCTTGAAGGACAGAGCTAAAGCTTGACTACATTCACTACCAGCAGGTTCCATCACAACTTGGAACACTTTAGCCACCAAATTTCTTGCAAAGTACTTTCCACCAACCAGAACTGGAAAACTGAGGAATGATATCACATTCTTTGTACAACAAGACTCAGAAACTCTCTACGAAGCTTGGGAAAGGTACAAAGATTTGCTCCGGAAATGTCCTCACCATGAGATTCAAAAATGGCTTCAAGTCCAAACTTTCTATAACGGACTTTCTGGAATAATGAAAACCACAATCGATGCTGCTGCTTGAGGAGCTTTAATGGCAAAATGAGAAGATCAAGCCTGAGACCTAATTGAAGAAATGGCCAACAACAATTCCTTGTGGCCAACAGAAAGGAGCATGATTCAAAGAATTGCAGGAATTTATGAAAGTGGAGCCAATACATCAGTCAACGCCAAGCTGGATCAGATTCGTAAATTCATAGAGACTCTTACCACTGGATCCACAAGTTCACCATATGGAGGAGCACCAGAACCAAACCAACTTAAAGAGACGGTGAATTTTGTCAACAATTTCAACAGACAGGGGAACAATCATACTCCAACACCTACAATCCAGGATGGAGGAATCATCCCAATTTTTCATGGAGCAACAACTCAGGGGAAAAGAACTATCCACCACCAGGATTCCAACAGCAAAACCAAGAGTTTGAAAAAGAACCAGAAATGAAAGAATGGATTGCAGAGATGTTCAAAAAGCAACAAGTAGCATATGATGTTATCTTTCAGAGCCAATCAGCTTCCATCAAAGCACTGGAGAATCAAATTGGAAAACTGGCCAATGCTCAAAGTTACAGACCGCCATGAAACCTTCCCAGCAATACTGAGCCAAATCCAAGGAACCTGGGAAATGAGCAGTGTCATGCCATCATGTTAAAAAGTGGTACTGAAATCAACAAAGATGTTGGAGCCAAAACAACTGCTGAGGAAGTTCCAAAAGAAACAAAGCAATAGATGGAGGAAAAAGAAACAAAGGAAAAATAACAGATCACTCCACCTCCACATTTTCCTCAGCGTATTCAGAAAAATAAATTGGACAAGCAGTTTGCTCGTTTCCTGGAGTTGTTCAAAAAGCTGCACATCAACATTCCATTTGCAGAAGCCTTGGAACAAATGCCCAGCTATGTAAAATTCATGAAAGACATTCTTTCACGAAAACAGAGATTGAGAGATTACGAGACAATATCATTTTCAGAAGAATGCATCGCCATCATTCAGAGGAAACTTCCCCCAAAGTTGAAAGATCCTGACAGTTTCACCATTCCATGCATCATAGGAGAACATAACTTTGGTAGGGCTTTATGTGATTTAGGTGCAAGTGTTAACTTGATGCCTTTTTCTATTTTCAAGAAACTGCAGATTGGAGAAACAATGCCCACTTCAGTCTCTCTACAACTTGCTGATAGAACGCTCGTATTTCCAAGAGGCGTAGCTGAGGATGTGCTGGTCAAGGTTGACAAATTCATTTTCCCAGTAGATTTTATTGTCATTGATATGGAGGAAGACACAGAAGTGCCAATCATCCTCGGGAGACCATTCTTGGCTACAGGTCAAACCATTATTGATGTACAAAAAAGAGAATTAACCATGAGGGTACATGACCAAGAAGTAATATTCAATGTTTTCAAGGCCATGAATTTCCCAGATGATGAAAAGAAGGAGGAATGTTTCAGACTTGATGTGATACACAGTATCATTCAGAACTCCAATGCAATGCAAAGTTCTACTGACAAAATTAAAACATGTCAATTGCCTGTGGAGCCTGAAGATAAATCGTCTTTTGCACTGAAAAAGTCAATTCTTGCACTATAAGCAACAGAAGAGAAAAAGTTCCACCAGCTCAACGAATTGAAAGAATTTCACAATCAATATTTTGAGAATGCCAAATTGTACAAAGAAAAGGCCAAGAAAAGACATGATGAGAAGTTAGTGCGCATACAACTGGAACTAGGGCAGAAGGTACTATTAAACAAATCAAGGGTGAAATTCTTCCCATGGAAGCCAAAATCACGGTGGTCAGGTCCATTTGTGATCATCAAGGTTTTACCAGACAGAGCCGTTGAGATACGTGATCCTGACTCAAACAAAACATTCAAGGTTAAAAACAAGCGTGTTAAGCACTACTGGGGAGAATCATTTGAGCGACAAAAAGAAAGTGTCACACTTTCAGATCCAGCTTAACGTTCGAGAAGTCACAGCTAGCTGACGAATTTAAACTTAGCGCTCGCAAGGGGGCAACCCATGCAATTTTTGTATATATTGTGATTTGGTGTGATTTAATTTGGTGTGTTTAGTTTTTGCAGATTAAGTCATTTCACGATGGAAGAAGCTCTTGCAAATCTTCGCAAGCAATTTCCTTCTCTCCCTCAAAAATCTCTGATGAAAGTCTACAAAGCTCGTTTGGAATGGATGAGGTTACTGATGATCAAAGGTATTCCTACTGACATTCGTTGGATTATTGAAGCACAGGTCCGATTGGCAGGTGAGTATTCTGACTTTTTTATTTCACATCTGTCTGGTTTAGGAAGAAGCACATATGCTAAAAAGAGAAGAGCAAAAAAAATGTGTGTTTGTTATAAATGTGCTCGTATGTTTTGTGATACTCGTTGTCGTTCTTTAGGAATGGTGTCTGATAACCGCGAAGATAAGATTAATTTCATTAGGGATGGCTTGAGTAAGGAGTCTTTGGATGATATATCTAAAACTCTTGAGACACATCTCAGTGGATATGGGTATCACGAAATTCGTATGTTATATGCACAATTTCAAAAAGAAAGACAACAGTTAAGTCTCGGGAATCTGACTAAAAAAGACTATGTTTGCCAATTTATAAGAAAAATGGATGGGAAGCTTGTCCCTGACGCATAGACATCAATCAAGCCGCTACTTTTCTTGTACATATTATATCTATTTGTCTTTTCCTAATAATTGTGTTTTGTTTTGTTATTTTCTTTTATTTTCTCCGACAGGATCTAGACCTTTTTGACTATCACGATTTATTATTAACTAATAATTGTCATTTGGCAAGTACTAGTGCTATTATTTTACTCACCTTTTTCAGGTATTATAAATTCAACTCATCATTGCACTTTTGAAGACATCCAGAGTAAAACATGGAAGCCACTTCAAGAAGACGAGTTGAAAACATCTGTGTGTTTTGCGGTACTAGTGTTGGTGTTAAGCCACAATACGTAGAATCAGCACATGAATTGGGTCGAGTCTTAGCTACAAGGAATATGCACTTAGTATATGGCGGAGGCAATCTTGGACTAATGTGGATCGTTTCAAAAGCCGTACAGGAAGGAGGCAGTCACGTTTTGGGAATCATCCCAAAACCCTTGGCAGAGGCAAATCTTATTGGACCATCAACATAGATGAACTGATCGTGCCAGGTATGTCTGAACGATTGGTAGAAATGATTAACTGTGCTGATGCTTTTATTGCTTTGCCATGTGGCTTTGGTACATTGGAGGAAATTTTCACAGTGTTATCTTGGGCGAACTTGAACATACACCAGAAACCAATTGGGCTGTTTAACGTTGATGAATTTTATGATTTTCTTTGTGTGTTTCTTGATGATGCCCGGAGAAATGGGTTCGTGTCAAAACCTTTAAAAGAACTCTTCTTCACTGCCAGAACTGCTCCGGATCTAATTGACCAAATCTTAGCCTATGAACCACAAATTGACCCTATCATTTCAAAGATAAATTGGTCCGAGGACGATCGTGGTAATAGGCGTCGGATTAATCTGGATATTAACCTTTAATTTCCTGTAGAATTTCAGCTAACCATGTATTATCTTCTAAACTCTTCTTCTACTGTTTAAGACATTGTGGACAATGTCTCATTTAAGTTTGGGGGAGGGAATTAGTTGATCAGTACCTTATTTTTAGTTTGTGTGTTGTTTTTATTTTTAGTCCAAAATTTTTCGAAAAATACAAAAAAAATTGAATTTTTTTCAAAAATTACAAAAATATTTTGTGTTTTTGTGTTTTTATTTTGACTAAAAATGTGAAATTGGTAAGAGATAGCTGAGTAAGGAGTTTCCACTCCTGAGACGTATCTCAAACCTATTTCGGAACAAGTTAATTTTTGTTTATTTCCTTTTAAATTATTTAATTTGTAAACTCTCCATAAAACTGATTAAAATGGATCTTCATATGCTCAGTTGGCAGGTATTAACAATACGCATGGTAACATACGGACATGAGCTAAAATTGAAAAGTTTGTAATATTCAGTGCTTTAGTTTAATTGGAGGAAGCATCTCAAAAAGCAATGGAGTAAAAAAAAACGTCTGAGATCCGAGTTATTAAGTCTGTAAGGGTGTTTTAACACTTATGCCTTAAAACCAACTAGTTTGGGAGTCACTGGCCCAAAGCTTGCTACATGAATCAAAGATGCTGCAAAAATATATATATCTGAAGTCTGAGTAATTAAGTCTGTAGGGGTGTCTTAACACCTGGTGCCCTAAAGCCAACTGGTTTGGGAGCCACCGACCTAAAACTCGCTACATGGATGGAAGATATTGTATATAAATAAAAAAAAAAAATCAAAATTCAAAGAAAAATCAGAAAAATTATTCTATTGCTACAAAAATGTGTGAATTATGATAAAACTTTAGGACACAAATATTACTCTCTTATCAACTGCACTTATGACTGTTGTGGGCAAAAATGAATTGTTTAATATTTTGTTGGCTGTGTATATGGAGAATGATAAATATAATCGGAGAATTTACTTATTCAGTAATTTAGAAGAAAAAAAACAACTAGTAACTTGGAGTAGAATTTCACCTGATTAGTCACTAACTTCTTTATTCTCTTTTCTCTTTTCTCTTGTCTTTTTGCTTTTGTGTGCATTAGTTTCACTACCTTTTTACTTTTGTAAAATGTTTGTGGGTATCATTGCTGTAAACCCTCACGAGACTACAACTCGTCCACTAGGGACACCTATGGGTTTAAAGGCTTGTTGCATACGCTAAATGCAACCGTGATCCCTACGAAAGTGGCTTAGGTTAATTTTATCTTTATGTTATTTTATTATTTGTTTTGCTCGAGGACTAGCAAAATGTTAGGTTTGAAGGTGTGATGATTGGTAAATGTATCACTATTTCCCACTCATTTAACTTAATATTTTGTATAGTTTCTTGAGCTTTGTGAAAATTTTGATGTGTTTTGTGTTATTTTGTAGATAAATAAAGTTTCAGGACATTCTGGAGGTGATTTGGGGCCAAAACAGTGAAAAACAGACAAAATGGCATTTTGGTAATTTGGCGCCGGGTCCATGCTAACGTGCGCCGGGTCCATGCTAACATGCGACGGGTCCATGCTAACGTGCGCCGGGTCCACATGTCAGAATCTGAGAAGTTTGACTTTGCTAACGTGCGTCGTGCCATGTGTCACCATCACAGCCGATTTGCTAACGTCATCATCAACCAATCACACAGCGTGTCACATGTTGCAATCCTACGGTGCCAACACTCCCTTTCGCCACGTCAGTGCCACATCATCATAATAATTGGGCTCTCAGCCGCCTTGCCACGTGTCGCCTTATCTCCTTATCCAGAATCGCTACGTGTCAAGCCCTCAGCGTGCCACGCCAAAAGAGACCGGCGTCGCGACGCTATAGCTTTGGCGTCGCAACGCCCAGAGCCTATCCGCGCCTATAATTGAGCTCGAGGTTTCAGTTTCAGATGTACCTTCCTCTCTGATTTCTCTGATGTAAATATGGAGTTTTCTATCTAGTTTCTTTTAAATTTTAGTTTTGTAATTAATTTTAATTACGTTATGTAATAATAGTAATTTACTTTTTTTACTTTTACAGTTTTTACTATTCAACCATGAGGAGGTAACTTCCCCATGCTAGGGTGAAAAGTAATTCTTTTACTATTGCTATTTAGATTAATCTCCCTTAAATATAATATATTCACTATTTAAAATTTGACTTAAAAATGATACCCCCAGATTGGTCGGTTGGTAATTCATTTTAATCTGGTTTTAAACCTGACTAATCAAGGATACCGCCAGATTGGTCGGTTGGTAATTAAATTTTCTTACCGCCTATATGACAGGTTTATTTTGGTTCCGCCTTTATGGCTGGTTGGACTTAATTTGACTTAATCAGGTTACCGTCTATATGGCTGGTTGGTAAAATAATCACAAGTTAAAATATTATATTAAGGGAGATATCTAAATAGTAAATAGTAAAAGTTGATCATTTTACCTTAGCATTTTATTTTATTGTAATTTACTTTTCATCTTTTACTTTACCGCAATTACTTTTCAGCATTTTTTCTTTATGTCTTTTACTTTCAAGTTTTTACTAGCCCTAGTTATGTGTTGTAACTCAATTAGTTATCTGGGGTTGTGATGACTTTTAATATCACCGGTTTATAATGAGTTATTTTATAGTTTGGATAATTTAAAGGTTTACTTATTAAGTCTTAAGCTTAATGCGTCTTGTTAATTGACCACTAATAAGATTGATATGGTAAATCTAAAATAAACTTGACAAAAGAATTTTATGTTTCGGCCTTAGACTTAATTAATAGCCCACGATCTTCCTTGAGGATATATAACACTTTAATAGATTTCCTTACAGGATAGACATATACCTGTCGGGCGGGGTAGCCATAATTAGAACTTATACTTAATGAATCCAGATAATTTGGTTGACATAGACATATGGTTTAATTGGGTTAAACGGGGTATTTGCGTCTGACCATCGACAGAGGCTTTCACATAATTTAGTGTTCCAGGTTAGTAAACCGATTTATTACACAAAAATGAAATAACCACTTCATCTTTTAAAAGATATTAGAAAGATTCACAACCCTAAATAGTTTTTAATATTAAATTTTCTTAAACCGACCTTCATGTAATTTTATGTACTTATTTTTAAATTTAGAATCATCACCATTTCAAATCAATCAATCAACCTGTTAGATACTAGTAATCATTTGACCTCATAAAATTAATAGCTTAGGTATTAAGTTATCGTGGGATCAATACTTTTTTTATACTACTTGAACGATACGTGCGCTTGCGTTATACGCGTGTGTGTAAGCACCAGTCACCTAGCTAGCATCCTTTATATAGTGAGCAATAAATAGGGATTTAAGCAACGACGGAGATTATGCCAAGTGTCACTCATCCAACGGGTAAAAGAAGGCTTCACCTTTTTACAAATATAATAATCATTTATTTAATTTTCTTATTATTTTTAACACGTATAACAAAATATTATTAGATTGTTGTATGAGTAACATGATATCATTATTGTGTAGAATATTTTTTCCTATTTTGAGAGTGCATATTACAATTTTAGATGTCAAATTTTTTATTTTTTTGGAACTAAAATTATTATTAGATCAAGATAGAAAATTCAACCTCATTATTAAAAAAAAAAAAAAAAAAAAAACCTGTATCAATACCAAACACCATAAACAGACCATCGTGATTTTGAACAGTAGCTCCCTTTGAGAAATGCACCCAGGTTCATTTAATCTAAGTAGTGATTAATACTGTAAGAATAGACTCAAAATAGTCCCAAGCATATAATCTAAGTAAAACCACTTGAGCAATTTTTTATTTTTTCATAAAATTCTTTAGATGGTAATTAATAATATGAAAACAATTGTTTCAAATCTTTATAGAATCAAACTCATATAACTAAATTTGATCCAACATATTTTGGGCTTTTTACTGCTGGGCTTATTCCAAATTTGATCCAACATTTGTCCGAATATAAAATTCAACATTTAAAAAAAAGTGTTTATCTATGGCTAAATATAAAATTTATAAATTATAAATCAATTTATAATTTACTTATTTTATCTTGCATTTACATATTGTATTTGTTTATAAAATTATATCCAGTTTTGAAAAATTATATTTATATCAAATAGTGACAAAACTGTTAGGAAAACGTAGTTTTGGTTGTTAAATTTTTTTTTTACAAAGAGACAATCAAAACTATATAGTTCTGTATGCTATTTTATCATTGTTTGGTCGTTATTTTGTCACTGTTTTGTTAATAATTTACACAAATATCCTTACACTTTAATTAATATATATTACATTTAGAAAGAAAAATGATTTAGAAACTAAATTAATGAAGACTAAATAAGTATAAAATCATGTTAAAATGATATCATTTTGATTTTTTTTTATTAAAACTGCGTCATTTTGATGAAAACATAATTTCCATTTAATCTTAATCTAGTTTCCTTATCATTTTCCCTTTAGAAAACTATTACTTATAAAGCCAAATAACCGTCCACATAATCACAAATTAAAAAGACTCATACAGAAATTAATTAGTTACACTTACACAGTGCCCTAATTTCGTTGCACCAATACATTATTACATTTAATAAGGAAAGCTAGCCATCTTGCAGATCAAAATAGTCATGGCCACTAGAAATTTTGTTTGTTTGTGTCAGTGTCACACGCCACATCTTAAGGCTTCCATCAAGGCTGCCAGTGCAAATTGCGCAATATTCATCCTCAGTCTCATCCTCTAAACGCCCTAAAAAAGCAGTGACACATCGAATCGGCCCTCTGTGTCCCACCAAAACTGCCAGAATCGTATGACTTTCGTCTTGTTCTCTAGCCCAGACCCTACTGGTCGAGTCAGCCGAGCCACTGATCACATAGTTAGCCACACTAGCCAGGCACATCACGGCGTGAGTGTGGCCCTGGAGTGCACCACCGTATTGCAACTGCCCCGAGAACCAGCCCTTGTACCAGTAATGTATGTAGCCGTCACTGCAGCCACCGTACAATAACCCATCATCTAGGGTTAGGGTTAGGGTTTTCACTGGTGAGTACTTTGCTGGTAGGGTTGCAATGAGCGTGTGGAGTTGGTTTTCGCTGTAGAAATAACGGCGCCATACTCTGACAGTGGCATCGTCGGAGGCGGAGTAAAGGACTCCGTCGTCATAAGCTCCGACTATGGCGTTGATTGGCTCTGAGTGTGCTTGAATTGTTTCAATGCATTTGAAGTCTCTTATCCTCCATACTTTTATTGTTTTGTCAAGGGAAGCTGAGTACAGGGTATCATCAGAAACATTGATTGCTAATGAAGTTATTGGCCCCAAATGCTTCATCTGTTAAATATATAACAAAGGCAGACGTACATATATATGCTTCAATTCTTTGCCACTTACAATAAGCAATAATCTTTCATTTTCATTATGGCACGACCTTCTCATTCTATGTACCATTTTAATAGATTAAAAAAAATTAATAATCCAAAGAGCATGTAGCTATCTATGGGGAGCAACCTTCATAACTGACTCCACCAAGAAACTGAAAAATTAACTCCAACTTCAATCAATTTCTATCTAAACACACTAATCATATGGAGAGAGTTTTGGATATATTTGTTTGTGACGTAAATTAATTATTTACCCTTAATTATTTGAATTAATGTACTGTTTCTTACAACACAAATAAATTTTTGGTCCTGCTGACCATGGAATCATTAATGGAACAAAAGCAGAAAGAAGCTTAAGCCAATATAGCTCCATACTTATTTGTCTACGCCAAGCACTTCTAGTTCTAGATGCATGTAAAATAATACGAAGACGCCAAAAGTTTGCTATTTTTCCACAATACTCTCATAATTTCACTAAATATTGTCTTGGAAGTTATTTTGGTCATAAAAGACTTTACCAATATCGGTAGATTCAATAAATTACGTACGAATACAGGTATATTTATTTCCCTGGCACAACATTCATGAATAATTTAAGGGTAAAAAATATTTAGAATATTCTCAATAAATGGAGTTGCTTAATTATCTCATTAGAAAGAAGTGGTATGGGGTCGAACCCATCTCACATGAGTAGTTCCGTAGAGTAAGAATTAGGTTGTCATATCCGGCTATAATTATATATATATATATAAAAAGATTGTATATATTATTTTTACTTTACAATAAGAGAATCCATGCCTATGTGAATAGTATCATTCATGGGCTTACTTATTGAAAAAAATCTACAATTTAATGATGATATTATGTTACTTGTGCAACAACTCAATAATATATTGACACGTATGCAAAAATATTAAATAAATGATAATTATATACTTATATATAACATGACTACATATATCAAATATTTATTAATTGGTGGTACTACTTACCTCCATTGTATCAGAGAAGTAATCACAATGCTTGAAAATCAATGAAAACATAACAAAGCCAGATTAATTTCCTCCCAAATATTATAACATATTTTCACAAAACTAATTATATTTATTCAGGTCTATTAGATGAGCATTTCTTAAACAAATTAAACAAGCACCGAGTTTATCCTCCCAACAACAAAAAACAAATAAAGCAATTAACGCAAAAACATTTTAAAGGTACGTACATACTGTAACATCATATTACCATCTTATTTTTCCCGACGATGTAGCTCCGGAGAGAGCCACCGGTCTTTGGAATCGTCGCCAATCGAACATGCTTCAATCCATTATCCCAAGTTCTACACCAAACCCTAATATTGCCATCACCATGAGCAGCATAAACCCTATCTTGGCTCACCTCCATTGCAACCACCATACTTGTCTTCGTCTTCAGCTGTCCGCATTCAGTGAACTCCGGCAGCTTCCATATCCTTATCACATTTGAGTCAGAACCCGTGTAAACAAACCCATTGGCTGCAGCTACGCACAGAATCTGGCCGTCTTTCTTGAGAACAGAAGATACGCAAAGGTATGAAGATTCCGGGCTACAAGCCCCATCTGCGGCGGCATCGAAAGGGTGGCGAGGAGAAGTGTGGAGGCTTGGAGAGGTGAAGCGAGGTGGTGAGTATGGAAATGTAGTTGAGAATGAATTAGGTTCTTTTGTTGAGATGCTTCTCAAGAACCTGTTTGGTGCTGTTGCAATTGTTGTTGTTGTTTTTCTTATGGCTGAAGATGGATTTGGAGGGTCACTAGAAGCCATTGTTTCTCTCTTTGTTGCTTCTCTTCTCTTTCACTCAATGCAAACTATAAGAGAAGGAGTTTAATAATAATCTTCGTGTAATTAACTTTCTTGTTGTTTTGGTGGGTTTATAACATAAATGCTAGCTACGTGAATGTTACTCAGCTGCCAGAAATATTTAATGACCAGTTGAATAAATAGAAAATTTACAATACAACATAGATACCATGTTATCTGTGTAATAATCTAATAATCAATTATCATATTGTTAAAATATTAAAAAACAACTAAAAATATAGATATTAAATCATACATGTCATTTACTAATTTGTTGGTGGTATAATGTCAGTCCTATATTCGCTGCACCAAAAAAGTACCCGTGAATAAATATATATAGGATTAAAAGGGACAGTTTTTTATTTTTTATTTTTTTTTATCTTTTTATGTATTTATAAATAATAAGGTAATAGTATGGTAGATGTTATGTTAATTGTAAATAATTTAAAAGTATTTTTTTTAATAGGATAATCTGATATGTTTTCTTATTGTAATAGAATTCTTATAAAATTATAATATGTATTTTTATTTAATAAAATTATTTATATAATTTTATAACTTTAATATGAAGCCACCACGTGAGGGCGATGAAGATGCTTAAAAATATTTAATATTTTAATTTTACTAGTACAAGGCTCGCACTTTGTGCGGGTTGAGCACATATTTTAGGTATTGGCCTTATAAATATTATGGATCTTGTCGTTTTATAATATAAATGAAACAATTGATTTACTTACACGTAATATTTATACCTCATTCGTTTGTCTATCAGTTCTCAAATAATATTTTTAATTTACTGTGCAAGGCTAGGCTTGGTGTGTGGCTACTATTTATATTTATTATTTTAATAGAAGATTATTTTTTTATATTGTAACATTTTTTTTAATAAATAATAATTGTAGAGATTACGTGTCATGTGACGCGATTAGAAACTTAAAAATATTTAACTTATATATATATATATATATATATATAATTTGACGAATTATCTGTGATATTGTTCGATTAGAGTTCTTATTTAATAGATGTACGGGCCAAATTTGGGCTAAGGCATTTTCGATATTTCACCTCAGGCCCAATGTCAGATACAACCCAAAACCCTCCACCAAACAGTATCTGAACAAGACTTGGGCCAAGGACCCAATTACCTTATCAGGCCCTTACACAAAAGAGAGGTCAACCTCTTGATCTGTCAGCTGCCTAACCAACTGAAAAGGAACGTATTCTCCACGATTTACGTGATTAAACCGTTACAGCATCCAAAACGCCTTTAATTTAATATATTAATGAGACCTACATTTGTTAGCCTATAAAAGGAGTCATAATTCAGAAGAAAAGGGAGGGAGAAGCATTACAACCCTAAGCTAAGCTATTCTCACCAGAACCCTCTAGAACACCGGCCATCGCCCTCACGGAAGTCAACAGAAGTCAATGTAACATCAAGCCTTACTCTTCTATTATTTACAGCTCGTCTTCATTACTGACTTGAGCGTCGGAGTGCCTACGGCACCCACCACACTGGTGGGTAGTGACCTCCACGCTCACTCTACATTTGTTTTGCAGGATCGCTAGTGCCCCTAACCTACAAATTCTCGATTGTGGACCTCGGGCGAAAACCAACATCCACAATTTGGCGCCTACCGTGGGGCCTTAGCGATTCATAGCAGGCAAAGATCTCACAGTCTACGGTTCCTGAAACACAGCCAACCATGGCTTCTAGCAGTGAGCAGACACCAGATCATATGACCACGCAGCTGGCCATACTCCAAGAACGACTATGAACTTTAGAAGAAGAGAACCTGACTATGTGATCATGCATCTAATACACAAATAAACATAGCTTATGAGAAGATCAAACATTACCTAGTAAGCTTGATGCAAGATCCAATCTACTTCTCATTTATTGAAATTGTTGGAGAACCTCCAAGGTGTGCAAACTTGACTTCAAGATCCAATCTTGTTTCCAATGCTTCCAAGCTTCACTTCAAGATCCAATCTTGATTTCTCCTAGATGAAATGTTGTAGAGACCTCACAAGCTTCTCTAAACACTTCTCTCTAACTTAGGCTAATCTCTCTAAGAATTTGCTTATATTTGAACTTGTAATTAAAACTTTCTTAAAGCTTGATATTTATAGCAAAACTTAGGTAATTTTTAATTAATAAAAGTTGTAATCAACTTTTTAGTGGGCTTAATCTAATTTGTCCAAATATATATAATTAGGTGTGACTAATCTTCGTTGTCTCCCACTTTAATTTAATCCAATAAAATCAAGCAATTGATTAGGAAATGGATTAGTTAAATGTTTGTCACTTTGATTTAATCCAATTAAATCAAGCCACAACCACCTATTATTACATACTTACAATTACTATAATATCTTCAAATGGTAGAGATAATTATGATTTTACAATTAAGCCATTGTGTAATTATTGAATTAATCCAATTAATTCAATTAGGTCAAAGTAAATAATCAATGTTATCCAATAACACTTGATTATCTTAGTTGATAATTATAATATCGAATATTATCTTTTTCAAAATTAATCGGCTACCCAAGTGCTCAACGAGTACACTTCATATTGGGACTCTCTAAGTTCAGACACGTTCGTCATATATGCCTAGCTAATATGTACACAATTCGGCCACCTCCGAATTCGCGAAGAACATGAATGACCTTTCTGAACTATACGAGTCGATGTCATCGCATATGTTTAACAATCTCTCTATCGTAGGCTATCCGAGTTGTGCTTAGGAAACATAGAATACACCGTCAAGTTTCCGAGAAGCACATCTCATGTCAACATGTCCACGATTCTTCATAACTGATGCGATCCACCCTAAGTGATCGACTTTAGCCAAAGATTTAAGAATCGTGACTTTACTAATATGGATACCTAAATCCCTTATGGTACACATATGGGCCGACAGATCCTATCTTGCTTCACACTTGATTACTGAGTGCATCGGTGTGGGACACAGAAACTGGACGACGCATGCTGTCTCGGGCTCGCGGCCCGGTCGAGAGTACGGAGTAGCCACGGGGGACTAAACCGGAGAATAATGGAGTCGCCACCCGGTGTGAACCGGGAAAATGAGATTTAAGGCCGCACTCACCCCTCGCAAGGGAAGACCTCAAACCGTTGGGTTCGGAATGATCCCTTACTTATGTCACTTGTAATAAAAAGGATTTATGTAATAATTCAATCAAGCTTAAGTAACACTCATTTCCAAGAGTATCATGCTTCTAAATTCACATGCATACATCAACAAGTTCATCACAACATGCAACATCACATGGCAATCTCATGAACATTTCTCAATCATATGATAGGGAAAACTAAGAACAACCTAATCATGCTTGAGTACTATCTTATGAACATATTAACCAAATAACATGCTAACAACCTAATCATGCTTGAATATCATCCCAAGAACATATCGAATGGGTGAATGCAGGAATACAAATAATATGATTGGCTACATAATGCAAGGGAGATCACCCCAAAAGGTAGTTTGTGCATGAAATATGATGAGACAGACTTAGTTCAGTGTGTGTCCGTTCGTGTAGCGTTCGTAAACGTGTTCGAACGGTAAATAGAAGGTTCGCGTTCGTGTAGCGTTTGATAACGCATTCGAACGGAACCAGACCCGATGAAACAAAATGCGTGCGCGTTCGTATAACGTTTGAAAATGCGTTCGAACGGTGAACGGAAGGTTCGCGTTCGTATAGCATTCGAGAACGCGTTCGAACAGAACCAGACCTGATGCATGATAAGGTTAAGAAAGTGCATGTGCGTTCGCGTAGCGTTCGAGAACGCGTTCGAACGGTAAACAGAAGGTTCGCGTTCGTGTAGCATTCTAGAACGCGTTCGAACGGAACCAGACCTGATGCATGCAACACAAAGAATAAAGACAACAATGTCAAGCTCAGTATGTCCGATCAAACGTATCTTACATTCAACCGAACACACATCAACCGGCGCAGCAAAGCATCGTGGTAAAGGGCTTTAACCCCTCCCCATAGGGGATCTTTCATTGCACTTACTAAACCCATGCGCTCGATTGAATCATGCATACAAAGAATTAAAAGCAATAATATCAAACGTAGTATGCCCGATTGAACGTATCTTGCATTCAACCGAACGCACATCAACCGGCGCAGTAAAACATCATGGTAAAGGGCTTTAACCCCTCCCCATAGAGGATCTTTCATTCCACTTACTAAGCCCATGCGCTCGATTGAATCATGCATACAAAGAATTAAAAGCAATAATATCAAACGTAGTATGCCCGATTGAACGTATCTTGCATTCAACCAAACACACATCAACCGGTGCGGCGAAGCATTGTGGTAGAGGGCTTTAACCCCTCCCCATAGGGGATCTTTCATTCCACTTACTAAGCCCATGCGCTCGATTGAATCGTACATAAATAAGCAACATGCAGAATTCAAGTGACGAAAAATAAATAAATAAATCAAAGCAACATGAAACAAAAGAAGATGTCGTTTACTCAAGCGGTACGTGGAGTTGTATCCCAAGTACAGACCGCACTATCGTCCATTCGGATTCGGCTACGGAATTTACGTCTGGGTTTCCATCCTATATACCACAAGAGACGGCACTCTTTCATTCATCCAAGCCACAACATGCATCCACAAACGACTCTCATGCGAATAGAATTCAATAAACAATTAAAAAACGAATATAAACTAATGAGAAAAGTGCCCTCAGGTCTAACCTTTTAAATCACCTCTCGGATGTACGGTATACGATCGTCGGAAAGGTGGATGCTCCGCAACTCTTCCGGTTCACTGGTTCACTACTCTCGTTCGTTGTCTTACTGTTTTGGTTCGTCGTTCTCCGTCTTTTGCTGCTGCTTTTGACTCCGATTTGCTGCCGTTTTGCTACTGTTTTGCTGCTGTATTTTAGTTACTGTTTTAGGGATTTAGGGACTGTTTTAAGGTAATTTAGGGGTGCAGTTTATGAATATGGCTCACGTGGACTGTGAAGGTGAGTGGTACGCCTGTTATGGTATTTAGGCGCTAAAGTAATATGGTGCGTGGAGTGTGGCTATGGGTATGTGGAGTGTGGCAGGAAGATTTGTGGCGTGAATTGAATGAGAGGCAACAACGTGATGAAAGGGGCATGTGGCGTTGAGTATCTTAAGTTTCTTGGCTTAGTGCGTGAAGTTGTTAAGGGTTACGTGGGCGTGGAGGTGGCTGCGTGTGATCAAACGAGAGAGCTTGTGCGTGGAATAGAGAGATGGCCGAGAGATAAGTGAGGGGTACAGGACGTGAGAAGGGTCGTGGTTATTTGGTTTATTTGTTGAGGGCGTGATCAGAGAGAGGCTGAGTGCGTGAAAGAGTCTAGGTTTTTTTTATTATTTTCTTTGTGCTGTTTAGCTTTTCGCCGTGAGAGAGGAAGAGGTCTTGGGCGTGGGCTAGAGAGAGTGGACCCATGAAAGCTTGGTGAGGGGTTGTTTATATAGAGAATGGCTAGGGCTCCTCCTTGTCTCACAAGGAATATGATTTGGCATTAAGAGCAAGGATTTGATTTGGTATTGAGCAAGGAAAGTCAAAGATTTAATGGAGACAAGATTGGTTTAGATTAGGAAGTTTGAATATTTAATTTGTGTTGGTTTAGGAATACAATTTTTTTTAATTTGTTATAATTGATTTTAATTAGGCATGACATCTTTTTAATTTGGTATGTGATTTTTAGATTTTTTTTTGATTTCACCATGTGTTAAATATGTGTTTTAAGTGGGCTTGGGCGTGTGGGCCAAGGCTTGGGCGAAGTGGGCTTAATGTGAGGCTAGCAGCAAAACCAGAATTACCGACACCATTCGAACGCCTCCTCGAACGCGGAACGAACGCCCGCAATCTGTTTGGAGTTCGAACGTATACACGAACGCAGCACGAACGAAAACAATGAACCTTGTTTATTCTGAATTTCCCCTTCCGATGTCCGTTTTCCGTGACCTCCGTGACTTAAAAGGTAGTGTCTCCAAATGAGACTCATCATAGGGACTTATATGCAAAAATGCAGTGCCTACAGTCGCCCCCCACTTTGATGGGACTTGTGTAATGTGTAATAGTGACAATCCTATCAAAGTTATGCAATGCATTTTTACTTACCTGGCTCGCCAGCTGCCACTTGACTTACTAT
The DNA here is from genome assembly GCA_019454045.1 of Zanthoxylum bungeanum. Taxonomy (NCBI): domain Eukaryota; kingdom Viridiplantae; phylum Streptophyta; class Magnoliopsida; order Sapindales; family Rutaceae; genus Zanthoxylum; species Zanthoxylum bungeanum. The sequence continues at coordinate 22,556 of SKCR01001483.1, forward strand.
GTGTTGAGTTGAGTTGATTTGGTGGTGAGGTGCTACGACCCCTGGTTCATTCCCGAACCGTGCTACATTTTTAGAGCGCCATTTTCGGCATCTTTTGTGTGTGTGCTCCATTTTGGAGCGCCATTTCCGGCATTTGCTGTGTGTGTTCCATTTTGGAACGCCATTTCCGGCCTCTGTTGTGAGTGCTCCATTTTGGAGTGCCATTTTCGGCGTCTGTTGTGAGTGCTCCATTTTGGAGTGCCATTTTCGGCGTCTGTTGTGGGTGCTCCATTTTGGAGCGCTATTTTCGGCATCTGTTGTGAGTGCTCCATTTTGGAGTGCCACTTTCGGAATTTGCCGTGTGTGTTCCATTTTGGAACGCCATTTTCGGCCTTTGCTTTGTGTGCTCCATTTTGGGGCGCCATTTTCGGCATCTGTTGTGGTAGCGGTCCATTTTTGAACCGTGCTGTGCGAGAATGTGGCTCATTTTTGAACCGTTATTTGATGAGATGGTCTTTGCCGCGACAAACCTGCGAACACAAAACAAACATTGCATGTACGTGATATGTATGCATGTATGCATGTATATGTATCATATTCCGATGGGTTAGGCCTTCCTTGGTCCATTTCCGAACCATGCTCCATTTTCAGAATGCCATTTTCAGCGAGATGAGATGATGGTCCATTTCGAACCGTGCTCCATTTTCGGAGTTCCCTTTTCGGCGAGATGTGATAATGGTCCATTTTCGAACCGTGCTCCATTTTCGGAGTGCCATTTTCGGCGAGATCTAATAATGGTCCATTTCCGAACCGTTGCTGATGAGAGATGGTCCATTTCTGAACCATTACTGATATGAGAATGGTTCATTTCCGAACCATTGCTGATGAGAGATAGTCCATTTCCGAACCATTACTGATATGAGAGTGGTTCATTTCCGAACCGTTATTGATAATGATGTGGGCCCCGCCCCCAGAGTACTATACCCGGCAGAACTAATACTGAACCAATGTGGGCCTCGCCCCTAGAATGCCATACCCGACAGAACTAATACTGAACCAATGTGGGCCTCGCCCCCCAGAATGCCATACCCGGCAGAACTGATACTGAACTGATGTGGGCCTTGTCCCCAAGCTGATACTGATGTGGGCCTCGACCCTAAACTGATGCTGATACTGATGTGGCCTCGGCCTTGAGCTGATACTGATGTGGGCCTCGGCCCTGGGACTCATCCCCAAACTGTAACTGATGTGGGCCTCAGCCACTAAACTGATGCTGATGTGGGCCTCGGCCCTGGGATTCATCCCCAAACTGATACTGATTCATTTCTGAAACTGACTGTACTGTTGTTGCTTCCGAAGATTCCCCGTGTTCTAAACATCACTGAATTTCACAGTACCAAGGTTGAATGTTTTTCTCAAATATACTCATATTGCAGAAGAGATTCAGCGAAATAATGTCTTTATTATCATAAAAAAAATGATTCGAACATGTAGACTAAGTCAATGTCTATATTAAAAATGCATGATCAAATAAACTAGGAGGGATGACTTCATCATTCGCAGCATTGCCTTCTTCATTGGCCTATGGTTCTCCACCGTTGTCATCCCCTATTCCTATGAATGAAACTGAGTGGTTGAGAGTTTGGAGGACAAGGGTTTCGGGTAGGCCAGAGTTGATCATATAGTTGGGTAGGGGATTTCTGTGTGCGTTGGGTTGTTCTCTTTCTGGGTCAGGTATTTTGTGAGCATCGATGAGGTTTTGGACTTATGCCTAAGGCGGGTGCAATTTTCAGTTTCGTGGCCTCTCCTCTGATGGAAGTGACAATACAGGCATAGGTCAAGGTTGGGTGGTATAGGATCTGGATGTGGTTTAGGCTCTAAGGGTTTTAGGAGTCATTGTCCCTTCAACTTCTCAAGCACCTTAGATAACGGCTTCCCCAGGTTAGAGAAATGCCGGTTCTTGATGGAAGCAACCTCGGCAGTAGCGGGTTTAGTCTCAGAATGCCCCCCAAAAGTTCTTCTATTCTGGCCATAAAACTTTCTGTTTTCAGCCTCTTCTTCCTCAATATCCATGACAGTCTCTCTCAACTGTCGGAAATCAGTAATCATGGAGGTCATCCTCCTCAGCTTACCATAAATAGAGGGCTTTGTGCCCTTGATAATCATCTTAATTTGGTCTTTCTCTGAAGGCCGAGTCTGCATTTTCAGAAGCTGGCTTCTCCAACGATCCACATACTCTTTGAAACTTTCCTCTGGCTTCTGTTTAGTGTTCTCCAAATCACGGAGTGACAAGTCAACCTATAAGTCTGTAACATACTGCTTCAGAAAAGCATCAGCTAGTTCCCTCCAATCTTCCTTAACCTTCTTCTCAAGGCTATGATACTAAACCACAGGTGCCCCCTCGAGTGACATCCCAAACATCTTTTGGACTTGGCGCTGTGATAGGCCCACTGAACTCATGACTGAGACATATTGCTGCAGATGGACTCTCGGGTCTCCATTCCCATTAAACTTGGCCATGTCGGGCATTTTAAACTGAGCTGGCAGCTGTTCTCCGAAGGTCATTGCCTCATAGTCTAACAACTCTTCATGTTTACCCCTCATTTTACGGGTAACTATTTCAACCTGATTCCGAAGCTTCTGAAATTCCGCCTGAGACCCAATCACTTTACCTGTTGCATACTCTGCCATGTCATCATCAAAAGTGGGGATATCATCCCCCAACCCATTCGGAGGCTCCTCGCGCCTCACATTCTCAGAATTTCCCCCAGCACGGGGCACATCCATATTTGTCATGGCAGTAGTCAAGGCTTGCAACTGTTCAGTGACCTTGGCGAGACCGTTTTCCAACTGATCCATACGGGATACCTCAATATCTGATTCACTCATGTCTGTTCCCAGTATTCTGGTGAGTCTTCCATTTTCCCTAACCCAACGGGAATCTATGATGGCTTTCAGAACACAAGGGTTAACATGATGTATGTATGCATGGGGTGCATGAGATACATGTAACACATATAACATACTAAATCAATTAAAACTTTCAAACAAATCGGCCCGTTATCATTTTAGAATCTTTTGGGCTACTAGTCATAGGAGTGAACCCATCCCAGTTTAAATAGCCCAACGAGTTCACATCTCATGACAAGGAGCCCAACTAAATCCAAATGGTAATGTTCCGAACACAAGCACAAAGTGGCCCATCAACACTTAGAAGCCTTTGGCCCAATCGTCATGAAATACGTTCTTGTCCCAGTTTAAATAGCCCAACAAGCCCATATCCCATGACAAATGATCCAAATGGATCCAAACGACGATGTTCCCAAACACAAGCATAGAATAAAGATAATGCAAACATAACGTAATAATTTCTACATAATGGCCCATCAACATTTCAGAAGCTTCGGGCCTAATAGTCATAAGGTACGAACTCGCCCTAGTTTAAATGGCCCAGCAAGTCCTCATTTCTGACAATAGTCCAACTGCATCCAAATGATGATGGTCCACAAGCACATACTCAAGGAAATAATTGTTACTTTAGCCAACCCGGTCTATGGGTGGGTTAGCAAGAGTATAGCCAAAGGCTCTCACCGGCGAAGAATGGCCCACAACTAGGTCTCCCCACTCAAGGGTTCGAGCGACCAAGTGAGCGCACCCTTTTTTATACACTAAGGTACGTGCCAATGAGCTATGGTGTGTGACGGACTGTCAAATGGATTTCCCGTTGTAGATTCCCCAGAGGGAAGGTGGAGCGAGGCTCACTTAAATACCCAAGCCTCTTAGGCTCTTATCGCTTGGTGTCAGGAATAAACAACGAGTCCTCCAAATTAGTCCATCACAATAGGCTACGAGTAGATGGCTATCTATGTGCCTTCACAGCTTTTCCTTCTAGAAAGGTAGTGAATGAAGGAAGACACCAAACCATTACCTAGCCTCAAAATGCCTTTGATTAAACCCTCACTTAATCCACTATAGACACGGTCAATTAAAACATAAATCCAAACATCACAAGACAATATTTCGGGGTTGATTCTCTATCCCCAGTGGAGTCGCCAGACTGTGGGAACACAGGAACTGGGCGACGCATGCTGTCCCGGGCTCGCGGCCCGGTCGGGAGTATGGAGTAGCCACGGAGGACTAAACCGGGGAATAATGGAGTCGCCACCCGGTGTGAACCGGGAAAATGAGATTTAAGGCCGCACTCACCCCTCGCAAGGGAAGACCTCAAACCGTTGGGTTCGGAATGGTCCCTTACTCATGCCACTTGTAATGACATGATTTATGTAATAATTTAATCAGGCTTAAGTAGCACTTGTTTCCAAGAGTATCATGCTTCTAAATTCACGTGCATAAAATAAAACTTACACCTAAATTCACATATATCTCACATCTAAGATTGCATGCTTGAAAATACCTCAATGTAACAACGAACATACAACTTCATTTAGCATATCATGTTCACGAAAAACACAAGCATACATACTAACCATACAAGCATACATGTGAGCACTTTTCCAAGTGATACGTGGAATTGTATCCCAAGTACAGACCGCACTACCGTCCATTCGGAATCGGCTACGGAATTTATGTCTAGGTTTCCATCCGATATGCCACAAGAAATAATACTCCAAAGTCATCATGACATAGGTATATGAATCGTAATGCGTTAAATCAAGACTAAGGCAGATGACGCAACCAATGGAATAAACATGCTTTTCATTATGATGTGCACAAAGATAAGAATGACTATATGGGGTTTCATAAAAAAATCACCTAAGAAACGATTATAATGGCATGTGATGAATATATCTCAATTCAGTGTGTTCGCGTTCGTAAACGCGTTCGAACGGTAAACAGAAGGTTCGCGTTCGTATGACGTTTGATAACGTGTTCGAACGGTAAACAGAAGGTTCACGTTCGTATAGCGTTCGAGAACGCGTTCGAACGGAACCAGACCTGATGCATGATGAGACTAAGGAAGTGCGTGTGCGTTCGTGTAGCATTTGAAAACGCGTTCGAACAGTAAACAGAAGGTTCACGTTCGTATAGCGTTCGAGAACGAGTTCGAACGGAACCAGACCTGATGCATGATGAGACTAAGGAAGTGCGTGTGCATTCGCGTAGCGTTTGAAAACGCGTTCGAACGGTAAACAGAAGGTTCGCGTTCGTGTAGCGTTCGAGAACGCGTTCGAACGGAACCGGACCTGATGCATGTAACACAAAGAATAAAGACAACACTGTCAAGCTCAGTATGTCCGATCAAACGTATCTTACAGTCAACCGAACACACATCAACCGGCGCGGCGAAGCATCGTGGTAAAATGGCTTTAACCCCTCCCCATAGGGGATCTTTCATTCCACTTACTAAGCCCATGCGCTCGATTGAATCATTCATACAAAGAATTAAAAGCAATAATATCAAACGTAGTATGCCCGATTGAACATATTTTGCATTCAACCGAACACACATCAACCGGCGCGGTGAAACATCGTGGTAAAGGGCTTTAACCCCTCCCCATAGGGGATATTTCATTCCACTTACTAAGCCCATGCGCTCGATTGAATCATTCATACAAAGAATTAAAAGCAATAATATCAAACGTAGTATGCCCGATTGAACGTATTTTGCATTCAACAACCGAACACACATCAACTGGCGCGGCGAAGCATCGTGGTAAAGGGCTTTAACCCCTCCCCATAGGGGATCTTTCATTCCACTTACTAAGCCAATGCGCTCGATTGAATCATTCATACAAAGAATTAAAAGCAATAATATCAAATGTAGTATGCCCGATTGAACGTATTTTGCATTCAACCGAACACACATCAACCGGCGCGGCGAAGCATCGTGGTAAAGGGCTTTAACCCCTCCCCATAGGGGATCTTTCATTCCACTTACTAAGCCCATTCGCTCGATTGCATCATACATAAATAAGCAACATGCATAATAAATAAATAAATCAAAGAAACATAAAACAAAAGAATGTGCCGTTTACTCAAGTGGTACGTAGAGTTGTATCCCGAGTACAGATCACATTACCGTCCATTCGGAATCGGCTATGAAATTTATGTCCAGGTTTCCATCCTATATACCACAAGAGGCGACACATTTTCCACTTCATTCAAGCCACAACATGCATCCACAAACGACTCTCATGCGAATAGAATTCAATAAAAAAACGAATATAAACTAATGAGAAAAGTACCCTCAGGTCTAACCTTTAAAATCACCTCTCGGATGTACGGTACACGATCGTTGGAAGGGTGGATGCTCCGCAACTCTTCCGGTTCACTGGTTCACTGCTCTCGTTCGTTGTCTTACTGTTTTGAGTCGTCGTTCTCCGTCTTTTGCTGCTGTTTTTGACTCCAATTTGCTGCCGTTGCTACTGTTTTGCTGCTGTATTTTAGTTACTGTTTTTGGGATGTTTTGGCTACTATTTTGGGCGTGATTTTCGGTGGTGTTACGGTGTGGTTCGTGGGCTGTTTTATGTGTGTTTTAGGATTGTTGTATGGGCTATTTTGGTGTAAATTAGGGCTGTGAAAGGGGCAGTGCAGTGGGTTAAAGATGCGACAATGAGGGCTATGTGATGGCTTTAGGCGTGAAGGTGATAGATGGTGATGGAGGAAGGCTTGAGGTTCACGGAAATGGGGGAGTTTTGGAGGTCTCTATGTGTGTTGTGATTTTCGTGTGAGTTGTGTATCTTATGTGTATGAGCTAGGCCCTCATGTCTTGGTTAGGGGTTGTTTATATAGAGAATGGCTAGGGCTTCACCTTGTCTCACAAGGAATGGATTTGATTTTGTGTTGAGCAAGGAAGTCAAAGATTGAGGGGGGGGGGGGACAAATTTGGTTGAATTAGGAAGTCAAAATCTTTAATTTGTTATAATTTATTTTAATTAGGCATGACATCTTTTTAATTTAGTTTAGATAGGAAGGAATCTTGTGTAATTGGTGGGTGAATATCTTAATTAAGGAATTAAAATATTTGATTGATTTTAATGTTTATTTTAATTTGGTATGTGATTTTTAGATTTGTTTTGATTTCACCATGTGTTAAATATTTGTTTTAAGTGGGCTTGGGCGTGTGGGCCAAGGTTTGGGCGAATTGGGCTTAATGTGAGGCTAGCAGCAAAACCAGAATTACCGACACCGTTCGAACGCTTCCTCGAACGCGGCACGAACGCCCGTAATCTGTTTGGCGTTCGAACATATACACGAACGCAGCACGAACGAAAACAATGAACCTTGTTTATTCTGAATTCCCCCTTCCGATGTCCGCTTCCCGTGACTTAAAAGGTAGTGTCTCCAAATGAGACTCATCATAGGGACTTATATGCAAAATGTAATGCCTACAATCGGTCCACACCCAACGAACATCTAGAGGCCAGACCATAAAAGGTTTCTGACATACATGGCATCAAAGTGCGGATGATCTCACGCAAAATCAAAAATATCCTATAGTCAAAGGATTACATATGCTACTCGACTCGAGGAGATTCCTATTGATGGTGGTGTGTACTTCCAACTATTAGGAATCACCAGTGAGCCATTCAGTATTCGCTTCAATGAATACCCACATATCTATACGAGTTTCCAAAACTCATGGTACATCCGGTTAAACCATTGGAACTCTAATTCCAAATACGACATGTGATAATCTTCTAGGTTATAGGAATTCGACCGTATTCCAAAACCAATGACTATGAATATTTACTTTAAGAATAGTTTACACCTAGTGTCAAGACTATTCTAAGGTCGATGTCATTTTTAGCATATCTATACATCAATATAATACGCATAATGACAATACCATTAATAAGGTATGAAATAAAAATATAGTTATTTTAGTAATAAATAAAAATATATACAAATCGTATTGGCACTCCAAGCACCAATTCCATCAAACTCTCACTTGCTTAGTGCCAATCTGGATGGTACCGTAGTCCTATCTCCTCCACATGTTTATCGAATAACTTATGAGGTAAGGCCTTTGTAAGCAGGTCTGCTATATTGTCTTGTCCTTAAACCTTTAAGACCAATATGTCTTTTCGTTCAATAATCTCTCTAATTACGCGGTATTTCATTTCCACGTGTTTAGACTTGGAATGCGCCCTCGGCTCTTTAGCCTGCGCGATGGCTCCGTTATTATCACAGTACAATGGGATTGAATCCGCAATACTAGGCACAACGCCAAGTTCTGTGATAAAATTTCTAATCCAAATATCTTTTTTAGCAGCTTCTGAAGCCGCTATAAATTCCGCCTCAGTGGTGGAATCAGCTGTTGAGCCTTGCTTTGAACAACGCCAACTAATCGCACCACCGTTAAGGGTAAATATGTATCCTGATGTAGATTTTCTATCATCTGGATCTCCCTGGGAGTCGGAGTCTGTATAACCCTTAATTTGTAGCTCACTTTCTCAATATATCAGAAACTTATCCCTAGTACCTTTAAGATATTTCAAGATATGTTTCACGGTTGTCCAATGATCATTACCTAGATCAAATTGATATCGACTGGTCACACTGACGCCGAAACTGATGTCAGGTCTAGTACATAGCATTGCATACATTATGCTTCCAATACAAGAAACATATTACAAGAAACATATGGCAAGTTAGACATCCTAACTCTATATTCCTCAGTTTGAGGTGCTATTTTATTCGAAAGATGTATGCCGTATCGGAAAGGTACATTTGCTGTCTTGCAGTTGGAAAACTGTACCTTTCGAACATCTTGTCTATGTACGTCGATTGTGACAACCCTATAAGCTTCCTAACTCTATCTCGGTAGAGCCTTATACCTAGTATATAGGAAGCTTCACCCATATCTTTCATGAAGAAGTTCTTGCAAAGGTAGGCTTTCACACTTTTCATCATCCCTATATCATTTCCTATGATAGGGATGTCGTCTACATACAAGGTCAGGAAAACTATCATGCTCCCACTAACTTTCTTATAAACGCATGGTTCTTCATCATTTTTTATGAATCCAGATAATCTAATTATCTCATCAAAACAACGATTCCAGCTTCGGGATGCTTGTTTAAGTCCATAAATAGACTTTTGGAGCTTACAAACCAAGTTTGAAGTCTCACTGGATAGGAAATCCTCTGGTTGTTCCATATAGATATCATCTTCAAGAAATCCATTTAGGAAAGCGATTTTCACATCCATCTGCCATATCTCATAATCGTGATATACAGTAATGGCTAAAACAATCCTAATGGATTTTAGCATGGCTACTGGTGAAAAAGTTTCCTCATAGTCAATCCTAGGACGTTGAGTGTAACCTTTCGCTACCAGTCGGGCCTTAAAGGTTTCCACATTTCCATCAGGCCCTCGCTTCCTTTTGTAAACCCATTTACAGCCAATAGGTTTAACTCCTTCGGGAAGTTCAACTAAGTCCCAGACTTGATTGTCATGCATTGAATCCATTTTGGATTTCATGGCTTCCTGCCATTTTCCCGAATCGATATCCAATATCGCTTCTTTATACGTAGTCGAATATGTTTCATCCAAGAGGAGAACATCAAGGCTCACATAAGATGTTAAAAATAATCTCTCAGAAGGCCTTGATATTCTATTCGACTTACGTAGAACCTGTGTTTTAGATCCTTCATCTAATTGGATCTCTGGTTCCATCTTAGGTTCCTTAATGTTGGGATCAAACTCATCAAGTTTAATCTCTCTACAATTCCCACTTTCTCTCAAAAATTGCTTTTCAAGAAAAGTTACAAAGCGAACAACAAATACATTTCGTTGCTCAAAATCGTAGAATTGATATCCCATGGAATTATCAGGATATCCAACGAACTTACATTTATACCCCATGGGTGCTAGATTATCCCGCTGCGCAATTCTAACATATGCAGGACAACCCCAAATCTTTAAATGCTTAAGACTTGGATTTCTACCAAACTATATCTGATAGAGGGTCGTGGAAACAGCTTTCGATGAAATCCTATTAAGTATGTAGACAACAGTTTGTAAAGCGTAACCCCAAAGGTAATAAAGAAGATATGTATAGCTCATCATTGTTCGCACCATATCTAATAAAGTACGATTTCTACGCTCAGAAACTCCATTGTGTTGAGGTGTTCTTGGTAGGCTATATTGGGCGAGGATTCCATTCTCCCTTAAATAATTTCTGAATTCTTCACTCATGTATTCACCGCCTCGATCTGATCTAAGGCATTTGATGAATTTACTGGTTTGTTTTTCTATTTCGTTTCAGAATATTTTGAACTTGTCAAATGTTTCCGACTTATGTTTCATCAGATAGACATATCAATATCTAGACTTGTTATCTATAAAAGTCACAAAGTATGTTGAACCATAATGAGCAGCATGATTTAATGGACCACACACAATGCTGTGTATTAGCTCCAGTAAATCTCCAACACCTTGAAATGGGGCCTTTGTCATCTTTCCTCACAAATCAGATAAGGATCTAAGGTAAGATTTTCAATCAAACCATCATTTATCAATTTGGATAGACGTCTAACACCTATGTGCCCCAATCTTATATGCCATAATTCAGTATTATTTAATTTAGACTTCATACTTGTATTTTTCTCTATATTAAAGACATCTCTATATGTTTCCAAAACATAGTGACCATTTGATAAAAAACGTCCACATTTCAATAAATTTTCTTTATCATACAAACATAAAGTCTCATCCTTAATGTTTATTTTATATCCATCTTTATCTAACATTGACAGCGATATTATTTATCTGATAAGTGAGGGAACATAATAATAGTCATGCAAATCTAATTTACATCCATTTAGGATATCTAGAACAACTGTTCCTATGGCATTGACATCCAATGTCTCGGCATTGCCAACTCTAAGATGGATCTCCCCTTTATTTAGCCTTCTTTTAACCCTCATTTCCTGCAAGGAATTGCAAATATGAGTAGGACTGCCAGTGTCTAACACCAATCCACTATTTACATTTAAGGCTAATGAGATGTCAATAATTGGAAAAATACAAAGCGTACCTGAGGGTCATGCTTTTCCTTTAAGCTTTGGACAATCATTATTCCAGTGTCCAGACTTTTTGCATTGTAGACATTGGTCACGAGCTACTTTCAGTTTTGTGCTTTTGCGCTTCTTGGAGTTTTTCTTTGATATATTCTTCTTCCCCATCTTGATTTTCTTTGACTTCCCAGAAGTCTTTGAAGAGCCAGCTCCACTATAGAGTTATAATGTAGGGTTGCCTTTCTTCAAATCTTGCTCCGTCGTGCGTAGCATGTTATGAAGTTCTTTGTATGTGGCTTGCATCGAATGCATATGGAAATTTAATACAAAGCCAGCATAAGAACCAGACAAAGAAGACATAATCAAATTACGACCCGACCGTTCATCAAACACAATGCCATATCATTCCAGATATCGAATCTGGTCGATCATGTTCAAAACATGAGTGCTGACAGCTCCTCCCTCCTTGAGTTCAGCACAGAACAATTCCTTAGACCTTCAATAAAGTTACATCTCTTGATTTGCCTCGAACAACTCATTGAATGTTCGCATGATGCTCCAAGCATCTGATATTTCAATGTATTATCTCAGCAAATCTGGAACCATTGATCCCAATATGTAGGATTTCACCTTCAGGTTATCATCCTTCCATCTATCAAAAGTTTCTCGCTCTTCTAGAGTGGAGTCAGGATCGATATCAACAGGCAATGGATTGATAGTGACATAAGTCAACTTTTCATATTCCAAGACAAGACGTATGTTCATTTCCCATTCGAAATAGTTTTCGGCTCTTTTTAGCTTATTGGAATCCAAAAGTTTCATCAATGGATTAGCGGCAGCCATCTACAAGACAACATTTTTGAGTAGTAGCATAACGGATTTCATTTCAAAAGCGATAACACTAATTGATTATGGAATTTTAAATCTATTAGTGTCTTCCCACTACTTTACGTAATTCCGTAATCTTCCTTAACAAAAAAATAGAAATTTGACTATCAAAATTTCATAGCGGGAAGTGGATCCTATGACATTTACTCCAGCCTCACACTAATGACGATATTGGCCTTTGTAAACTCATTAGGTAGACCTCCAAGGTCAATCACTTCATGTGACTTCTAGTTTGGTCCTGAACCGTTTCTTATCCTCACACTAATGACAATATTGGATTAAGATGTGTTCTAGGTGTATTGATGAGCGGAAAAATATCAATATTTACCGCCTATTTTACCTAATATTTTGTTTAGTTTCTCAGGTTTGATGAACGTTTTGATGTGTTTTGCAGATAAATAAAGTATCGAGACTCAATGGAATCAATTCGGGGCTAAAAACGATGAAATCTGGAGCAAAAAAATGGCGAAAATGAAAATTTACTATACGCGTCACGAAGTGCAGTCCTAAATTCCAATTTTGCGTAAGTTTGGATTTTGGCCATAACTTTTTAATCCGATATCCGATTGAGCTTATTCAAGTTCCAGATTAAAGAGGACACAAAGATCTAAAATTTTGAAGTGTTAAATATTTTAGAATTCTGAAGTTTGCATGTCCTAAATTGATGATGAAACATCCTGAAGTATGTTATGTGTAATATTAAGTCATTTTCAAAACAAAAAAAAAAACAAAATAAATAATGAAAAATGTCAAACTTTCATGTTATTTTATTCTATGTTTTGCTCGAGGACTAGCAAAATATTAGGTTTGGGGGTGTGATGAGTGGTAATTATATCACTATTTCCCACTCATTTAACCTAATATTTTGTATAGTTTCTTGAGTTTTGTGAATATTTTGATGTGTTTTGTGTTATTTTGTAGATAAATAAAGTTTCAGGACTCTCTGGAAGTGATTTGGGCCTAAAACAGTGAAAATTAGATAAAAGGGCATTTTCGTAATCTGCGCGTCGCGACGCGCAAGCCTTTGGCATCGCGACGCCTAACGTGCGCCGAACAGTGCTAACGTACACCGGGTCCACAAGTCAGAATCTGAGAAATTTGACTTTGCTAACGTGCGCCGTGCCACGTGTCACCATCACAGCCGATCTGCTAATGTACGACGTGCCACGTGTCATCATCCTACGGTGCCGACAGTCGCCATCGCCACGTGTCACTCCACGTGTATGCCACGTCATCATCCACATCACTTGTTGACCGATTCAAAGTGCCACATCATCGCCACGTCATCATCACCCAATCACAGCGTGCCACGTGTCATCATTCTATGGTGCCGACAGTCACATTCGCCACATGTCGCCACGTCAGCACCAATTATTGACTCAATTATCCGAATGACACGTGGCGGATAAGAATCTGAAATAAGCCAATCAGAAGCCGCCACATGTCGCAATAATTGAGATCCCAACCACTTTGCCACGTGTCACCTTATCACCTTATCCAGAATCTCACCCGACGAACCAGAAGCTGCCACGTCGACAATTCCGGGCGTCGCGACGCCGACCCCCTACTGACGCCTATAAATTCAGCTCGATTTCAGAATTCAAAGCATGCCTTTCTTGAGTTTTGTAAGGACTTTAAGGATTGCATCTTGTGTGTTTAAGTTTTTGTAATTTAAATTAAGCATTTTTACTTTTAGTATTTTCAATTATGCACTTTTACTTTTTGTAATAATTTTTTTTTTTTTTTTATGTTCAGTAGTTAATTTACCGCTGGGGTAAAAGGTGAAACATTTAATATAATTATCTAGGTAAATCTCACTTAATTATAATTTAACCAGATTAATTAATGGAAGACTTTATTACCGCCTATATGGTCGGTCTAAATATAAATTACTTTACCGCCTATATGGCTGGTCTTTATGTGACAGATAATTACCGCCTATATGGCTGGTGTAATTGGACTAAATGGATTACCGCCTATATGACTGGTTTTAAATGTTTAACATTATTAATTCCTGAGAAAGCAGATCATAAAATAATTTATATATTATAATAAGTGAGATTCATAGATAAGAAATATTAAATGTGGATCATCTAACCCCCATCATTTTATTTTATTCTAGGGAAGTGATGAAACACAATATCCACACTTAATAATTGATTTTCTTTTTATGGGTAATTCTTTAGTTTGTTTATTGAGTCTTAAGCTTAATGCTTCTTGTTGTCTGATCACCAATAAGATTGATATGGTAAACTTAAAATGAACTAGACATAGGGATTTTAAGTTTCAGCCTTAGATTCAATAGCCCACGATCTTCCTTGAGGATAGATAACCCTTTAATAGATTTCCTTACAGGATAGACATATACCTGTTGGTGGGGGGGGTAGCCATAATTGGAACTTAATCTTAATGAATCCAGGTAATTTGGTTGATATAGACATATGGTTCAATTGGGTTATACTGGGTATTTGCGTCTGACCATCGACATAGGCTTTTGCATATTTTCGTGTTCCAGGTTAGCAAACTGATTTATTACACATATGTAAGAGAATCAATTCATCTTTAGAATAATATTGTGTGGAGTCACGACCCTAGATCTTTGAGTATTTTCTTTGATTTTCCTTAGTATTTTCTTTTGAGTTTGTTTTTATTTTAATTAGTAAATCCACATTCAACCAACAAAAACAATCATTCTCTTCTCCCTATAATTAGATACCTGTAAATAAGTAGTATCAATAATTAATAACAACAGTAGGAATTAAGTCCTCGTGGGATCGATATTTTTATACTACTTGAACGATACGTACGCTTGCGTTATACGTGTGTGTTTACACCGGTCAAGTTTTTGGCGCCGTTGCCGGGGACTTATTTTTCTTGAGTTATTAATTTTGAAGCTATCTAATTTACTTGTATCTAATTTTCTTTAATTATCTGTAATTTTATTTCTTTCTTTTGTTTTCAGGTGATTGAAAAATGGAACATTATTGGGAGATTGAGAGATCACGAGCTTTACTAGAGATACACCCCAAATCTGGGAGCAACAGTCAGGTTTTCTGAGGCCTATTGTCCAGCCCAACAACTATCACTGGATGTCAGAATCAAGCAATACTACATTTGCTCATCAGAACGAAATGAGGAGATGTGTAATATGTGATGGTAACCACCCGAGCAATCAATATATATACCTTTCATAGTGGCAGAATTATTGGAATCATTCAAAGTACGGATAACCATCATACTTTCCATCTTATCCACCATCCATCTACGATCTTCATCAAGAACCAGAACCATCAGAGGAAGATCAGTTGATTCACATGCTCAAAGATTGGTTCGAGGAACGGGAAGCTCAATTTGATGCACAAATTCAGAGTCAAGCGGCGTCTATACAGAGGATGACAAATCAAGTTAGACAATTAACAGATAACCTGAATCACATATCTCACGGAGAGAAAATTCAAATACTACTGAAGAAGCCTTCGAATATCCTGAGATTCATCATGACATCATAACAATGGACGAGGCTGAGCAGTATCAAGAATCAGAGGTATCAGTTCAGAAGCCTGAACCAACAAAGTCTCAATTGATTTTTATTATTCTGACTCTGACGAGGATGAAGAAGCTGAGCTATTTGTACCAACTGCACCAACAAAGGAGGATGAATTCTCATCCTCCAAATGAAGATCTTGGAGCTTCCATTGCACAAACGTTTGAAGAAGATCTACCAGAGTCAATCATTTCACTCAGATCAGAGGATGAAGACCTAAAAACATACATAACTTTACATCTTCAGATTGACACTTATGGAGCATGCATTTCACAGATGACGGATGAAAAGTTGAATACGGAAATTTTAAAATACATATGTGAAGAAAAGGTGGAACAAGAAGCAGAGCAAATGGAGGAGCAAATGTCTGAACTTATTAAAGATCCAGAGCATTCAGGCGAAACATCACTGTTTTGGGGAGTACTGATCAAAAATATCACCCAGAAGCTTGACAGAATGGAACTTTCATTCAAAGTCAAGCACCATACGAGACCTCCTGATTTTCTTTCTTTCTTTTCAGGAACCACTGGAGCAACAAAGGTTAAAAAGGTGGCACAAGCACTGAATGAGACAAAATTCTTTTTGCCCCTTTACCGTTGGAAGAGACCCTTCAAAAGTAACGCACATGGGATTATATTTAATCGGACATCCAAAAATGACGCTGAAACCTCATTGACAGATGGATTTCAGTCACGTCTGGCTGAAGACGAAAAATTTAGCGCTAGAATGGAGGCAACCCATGCACTTTGTTGTAATTTCTTTTTATATTTTGTGTATACATGTTGTATTTTTAATTTTATGTGTTATTTTTGTAGGGAAAAGCTCAACCAAAGCATAAGACAGAAGGAATGGTGTTCTGTAAAGATAAGAGATAATTCATTAGCGATGGCTGAGTAAGGAATGGATTCTTGAGACGCATCCTAATGAATTTATACTAAGCGAATGGCGTATTGCATACACAATTCCGATGCCTTAATTATTGCTTTGATTTGCTTTTCTGATGTAATTATCTTTATTTTCATAGACAGAATCCAGACTTTTTGACCTTTCACGATTTCTTTTTATTGTTTAGCTAACAATCGTCATTTGGAAGATACTAGTGCTATTATTACTCACCCTTTTCAGGTACTATAAATTCAACTCATCATTGCACTTTTGAAGACATCCAGAGTAAAACATGGAAGCCATTTCAAGAAGACGAGTTGAAAACATCTGTGTGTTTTACGGTACTAGTGTTGGTACTAAGCCACAATACATAGAAGCAGCACAAGAATTGGGTCAAGTCTTAGCTGCAAGGAATATGCACTTAGTATATGGCAGAGGCAATCTTGGACTTATGTGGATCGTTTCAAAAGCCGTACAGGAAGGAGGCAGTCACGTTTTGGGAATCATTCCAAAAACCTTGCGGAGGCAAATCTTATTGGACCATCAAACGGAGATGAACTGATCGTGCCAGGTATGTCTGAACGATTGGTAGAAATGATTAACTGTGCTGATGCTTTTATTGCTTTGCTAGGTGGCTTGGGTACATTAGAGGAAATTTTTACAGTGTTATCTTGGGCAACCTGAACATACACCAGAAACCGCTTGGACTGTACAACGTTGAAGGATTTTATGATTTTCTTTGTGTTTCTTGATGATGCTCGGAGAAATGGGTTCGTGTCAAAACCTATGTAAGAACTCCTTATACTGCCAGAACTGCTCCGGATCTAATAGACCAACTCTTAGCCTATGAACCACAAGTTGACCATATCCTTTCAAAGATAAATTGTTCCGAGGACGATCGTGGTAAGAGGCGTTGGATTAATCTAGATCTTAACCTTTAATTTCCTGTAGAATTTCAGTTAACCAGGTATTATCTTCTAAACTCTTCTTCTACTGTTTAAGATATTGAGGACAATGTCTCATTTAGGTTTAAGGGAGGGAATTAGTTGATCAATACCTTGTTTTTAGTTTGTGTTTTGTTTTTATTTTTAGTCCTAAATTTTTCAAAAAAATACAAAAAAAAATTGAATTTTTTTCAAAAATTACAAAAATATTTGCGTTTTTGCGTTTTTTTTTGACTAAAAAGGTGAAATTGGTAAGAGATAGATGAGTAAGGAGTTTTCACTCCTGAGACGTATCTCAAACCTATTTCGGAACAATTTAATTTTTGTTTATTTCCTTTTGAATTATTTAATTTGTGAATTCTCCATAAAACTGACTAAAATAGATCTTCATATGCTCAGTTAGCAGATATTATCAACACGCATTGTAACATACGGACATGAGCTAAAATTGAAAAGTTTGTAATATTCAGTGCTCTAATTTAATTGGAGGAAGCATCTCAAAAAGTGATGGAGTAAAAAAAAAAAAATCTGAGATCCGAGTTATTAAGTCTGTAAGGATGTTTTAACACCTAGTGCCCTAAAGCCAACTGGTTTGGGAGTCACTGGCCCAAAGCTCGCTACATGGATCAAGGATGTTGTAAAAAAAATATATATATTTGAAGTCTGAGTAATTAAGTCGTATGGGTGTTTTAACACCTGGTGCCCTAAAGCCAACTGGTTTGGGAGCCACCGACCCAACACTCGCTACATAGATGAGAGATATTGTATATAAATAAAAAAAAAAATCAAAAATCAAAGAAAAAATCAGAAAAAGAGAAAAAAATTATTCCCTTGCTACAAAAAGGTGTGAATTTCGTTAAAACTTTAGGACAAAAATATTACTCTCTTATCAACTGCACTTGTGACTGTTGTGGGCAAAAATGAGTTGATTAATATTTTGTTGGCTGTGTATATGGAGAATGGTAAATATAATAGGAGAATTTACTTATTCGGTAATTTTGAAAGAAAGAAAACAACTAGTAACTTGGAGTATAAGTTTCACCTGATTAGTCACTAACTTCTTTATTCTCTTTTTGCTTGTCTTTTTGCTTTTGTGTGCATTAGTTTCACTACCTTTTTACTTTTGTAAAATGTTTGTGGGTATCATTGCTGTAAACCCTCACGAGACTACAACTCGTCCACTAGGGACACATAGGGGTTTAAAGGCTTGTTGCATACGCTAAATGCAATGTGATCCCTAAGAAAGTGGCTTAGTTAAATTTTATTTTATAGATGTTTATGTTATTTTATTCTATGTTTTCCTCGAAGACTGGCAAAATGTTAGGTTTGGGAGTGTGATGAGTGATAATTATATCACTATTTCCCACTCATTTAACATAATATTTTGTATAGTTTCTTCAGTTTTGTGAATATTTTGATGTGTTTTGTGTTATTTTGTAGATAAATAAAGTTTCAGGACTCTCTGGAGATGATTTGGGCCCAAAACAGTGAAAATTGGACAAAAGGGAAAATTCGTAATTCTGCGTGTCGCGAAGCGCAAGCCTTTGGCGTCGCGACGCCTAACGTGCGCAGAATAGTGCTAACGTGCGCCGGGTATACAAGTCAGAATCTGAGAAATTTGATTTTGCTAACGTGCGACGTGCCACGTGTCACCATCACAGCCGATCTGCTAATGTGTGCCGTGCCACGTGTCATCATCCTACAGTGCCGACAGTCGCCATCGCCACGTGTCGCCACATGTCGCCACGTGTCTGCCACATCATCATCCACATCACCTGTTGACCGAGTCAAAGTGCCACATCATCGCCACGTCATCATCAACCAATCACAGCGTGCCACGTGTCATCATTCTATGGTGCCGACAGTCACATTCGCCACATGTCGCCACGTCAGCACCAATTATTGACTCAATTATCCGAATGACATGTGGCGGATAAGAATCTTAAATCAGCCAATCAAAATCTGCCACGTGTCACAATAATTGAGATCCCAACCACCTTGCCATGTGTCACCTTATCACCTTATCCAGAATCTCACCCGACGAACCAGAAGCTGCCACGTCGACAATTACGGGCGTCGCGACGCGAGCTGGACTTCGCGACGCCGACCCCCTACTGACGCCTATAAATTCAGCTCGATTTCAGAATTCAAAGCATGCCTTCCTTGAGTTTTGTAAGAACTTTAAAGATTGCATCTTGTGTGTTTAAGTTTTTGTAATTTAAATTAAGCATTTTTACTTTTAGTATTTTCAATTATGCAATTTTACTTTTTGTAATAATATTTTTTTTTGTTCAGTAGTTAATTTACCGTTGGGGTAAAAGGTGAAACATTTAATATAATTATCTAGGTAAATCTCACTTAATTATAATTTATAAATTATAATTTAACTAGATTAATTAATGGCAGACTTTATTACCGCCTATATGGTCGGTCTAAATATAAATTACTTTACCGCATATATGGCTGGTCTTTATGTGACAGATAATTACCATCTATATGGCTAGTGTAATTGGACTAAATGGATTACCGCCTATATGGCTGGTTTTAAATGTTTAACATTATTAATTCCTGAGAAAGCAGATCATAAAATAATTTATATATTATAATAAGTGAGATTCCTAGATAAGAAATATTAAATGTGGATCATCTAACCCCGAACATTTTATTTTATTATAGGGAAGTGATAAAGCACAATATCCACACTTAATAATTGATTTTCTTTTTATGGGTAATTCTTTAGTTTGTTTATTGAGTCTTAAGCTTAATGCTTCTTGTTGTCTGATCACCAATAAGATTGATATGGTAAACTTAAAATGAACTAGACATAGGGATTTTAAGTTTCAGCATTAGATTCAATAGCCCACGATCTTCCTTAAGGATAGATAACCCTTTAATAGATTTCCTTAGAAGATAGACATATACATGTTGGGCGGGGGTATCCATAATTGGACTTAATCTTAATGAATCCAGGTAATTTGGTTGACATAGACATATGGTTCAATTGGGTTATACTGGGTATTTGCGTCTGACCATCGACAGAGGCTTTTGTATATTTTCGTGTTCTAGGTTAGCAAATTGATTTGTTACACATATGTAAGAGAATCAATTCATCTTTAGAATAATATTGTGTGGAGTCACGACCCTAGATCTTTGAATCTTTTATTTTATTTTCCTTAGTATTTTATTTTGAGTCTGTTTTTATTTTAATTAGTAAATCCACATTCAACCAACAAAAACAATCATTCTCTTCTCCCTATAATTGGAATACCTGTAAATAATTAGTATCAATAATAAATAACAACAGTAGGAATTAAGTCCTCGTGGGATCGATATTTTTATACTACTTGAACGATACGTACGCTTGCGTTATACGTGTATGTTTACGCCAGTCAACGTGTCAGCTTCCCATTGCACCGTCTCACCGCGTGACACATGTCATCACCAGATTACACCGACGAAATAACACGTGGTCAAACTGCGTAGACCGAAAAAGCGTCAAGACCTATAGCGTCGCGACGCTGGACCGTAAATTTGCCTATAAATTGAGGCTTTCAGCACCTCATTTGGTGTGCTTTCCTTGTGATTTTTTCACTGTTTTCATAGGATTGCATCTATTTTGTACTAATTAATTTATGTATTTTTATTTTTAATTTTAATTTCAGTTTTTTTTTTATTTTCTTTATGTTTTGTAGTTAAATTTCCGCTGGGGTAAAAGATGAAACATTTAATATAATTATCTAGGTAAATCTCACTTAATTATAATTTAACCGGATTAATTAATGTCAGACTTTATTACCGCCTATATGGCTGGGTTAAATATAAATTACTTTACCTCCTATATGGCTGGTCTTTATGTGACAGATAATTACCGCCTATATGGCTGGTGTAATTGGACTAAATGGATTACTGCCTATATGGCTGGTTTTAAATGTTTAAAATTATTAATTCCTGAGAAAGCAGAACAGAAAATAATTTATATATTATAATAAGTGAAATTCCTAAATATGAAATATTAAATGTAGATCCTCTAACCCCAGCATTTTATTTTTATTCTAGGGAAGTGATGAAACACAATATCCATACTTAATAATTGATTTTCTTTTTATGGGTAATTCTTTAGATTGTTTATTAAGTCTTAAGCTTAATGCTTCTTGTTAATTGGCCATTAATAAGATTGATTTGGTAAACTTAAAATGAACTAGACATAGGGATTTTAGGTTTCAGCCTTAGATTCAATAGCCCACGATCTTCCTTGAGGATAGATAACCCTTTAATAGATTTCCTTACAGGATAGACATATACCTGTCGGGCGGGGGTAGCCATAATTATAACTTGACCCTAATGAATCAAGTAATTTGGTTGACATAGACATATGGTTCAATTGGGTTATACTGGGTATTTGCATCTGACCATCGACAAAGACTTTTGCATATTTTCGTGTTCCAGGTTAGCAAACTAATTTATTACACATATATAAGAGAATCAATTCTAATAATATTGTGTGGAGTCACGACCCTAGATCCTTGAGTCTTTTCTTTTATTTTCCTTAGTATTTTCTTTTGAGTTTGTTTTTATTTTATTTAGCAAATCCACATTCAACCAACCAAAAACAATCATTCCATTCTCCCTATAATTAGATACATGTAATCAAATAGTATCAATAATTAATAACAACAGTATGAATTAAGTCCTCATGGGATCGATATTTTTATACTACTTGAACGATACGTGCGCTTGTGTTATACGCGTGTGTTTACGCCGGTCAGGAATAGTTGTAGTATTTTATTTTTATGTTGTTATTTTTAGTCCAAAATGTTTATTTTTATGTGTAATTATTAAAGTCATTTTCAAAAAAAAAATAAATAAATAAATAATGAAAATTGTCAAACTTCCACCATTGGTGGAGGATTTGGTGCCATGTTTGGTGGAGACAAAATTTTGCCTATAAATATCAAGCCATTTCATTTGTAAATTTCATACTTTCTTCTATGTAATTCCTTAAGAATACTAAGAAGATTGTATCTTATTTGTTTATTTACAGCTTTTAATAATTAATTTTCGCATTTGCACTTTCTTTTCTTTACTTTTCAGTCTTTACTTTCTACAATTTACTTTTACGCAATAGTACTTTCCTTTCTTTACTTTTCAGTTTTTACTTTTCAGTAATGAGGAGGTAACTCCCCCTTGCTGGGGTTAAAGGTAAAACTTTTATTACTAATATTTAGATTAATATCCATTAATTATAATATATAAACTATTTAAAACCTAACTTAATGAGGATACCGCCTTATGGTTGGTTGGTAATTATTGAAATTGATTTTAACCTGACTTAATGAGGATACCGCCTGATTGGTCGGTTGGTAATTAATTATTAATTTGACTTAATCAGGATACCGCCTATATGGTTGGTTGGTAATATCACGCAAATTTAATATATTATATTAAGGGAGATATCTAAAATAGTAGTGATAAAAGTGAATCCTTTAACCCCATCATTTTCTTTTATTGTATTTTTACATTTTTAATTTCCAGCATTTACTTTTCCGCCTTTACTTTTCAGAATTTACTTTCCAGCATTTACTTTATGTCTTTTATTTTATTTTATTTTATTTAAGCTTTTCTTAGCCTTAGATATGTGTCGTTACTAAGCCCATTATCTGTGATTGTGATGAATTCCAATATCACCGGTTTATAAGGGGTTAATTTACAGTTTTGGTAATATAAAGGTTTATTTATTGAGTCTTAAGCTTAATGTTTCTTGTTAACTGGTCATTAATAAGATTGATTTGGTAAACTTAAAATGAACTTGGAAAATTGATTTTAGGTTTAAACTCTAGACTCAATAGTCCACGATCTTCTTTGAGGATAGATAACCTTTTAATAGATTTCCTTACATGATAGGAATATACCTGTCGGGCGGGGGTAGCCATAATTGGAACTTAATCTTAATGAATTCAGATAACTTGGTTGACATAGGAATATGATTAATTAAGTTACACTGTGTATTTGTATTTGACCATCGGAATAGGCTTTTGCATAAATTTGTGTTCCAGGTTAATAAACCAATATATTGCACAAACGTGAAATAACCACTTCATCTTTAAAAGATATTGGAAAGAATCACAACCCTGGATAGTTTCATAATCTTGAATTTTTCCTTAATTTACTTTCGCACTGTTTTATTTATTCGTCTTTAGTTTAAAGTCACCATCCAATCAAACAATCAATCCATTAGATACTCGTAAAAATTTGGCATCATAAATTAATAGCTTAGATATTAAGTCCTCTTGGGATTGATACTTTTTATACTACTTGAACGATACGTGCGCTTGTGTTATACGCATGTGATTGCACCGGCCAAGTTTTTGGCGCCGTTGTCGGGGACTTATTTATCTTTCACTATTAATTTGGGGTTAGATACATTTACTTGTGTCTAATTCGCTTTACTTATTGTTTTTGTTTTTGTTTTCTTGTGTTTCAGGTTCTCAGACACTACATGAGACGAACCAGAAACTTTGAAATCTGACCACTTGACCCAGAGATTGAAATAACCATCAGACAGTTGAGAAGGGAAAGATGAGAAGGCCAAGAAGCACTGATCAACATGGAACCTGAACCTTTGGACGTTGCACCACCAATTCTCATTCGAGACAGAACCATTTCGGTGGTTGACGGCTTCATTTCCTGTATTGTACTTCCTCCATTACCAGCAAATGCTTGTGACATCAAAACATGCATCCAGATGTTACAACAGTCAGTTCAGTTTGAGGGGAATGCAACTGAAGATCCTAATGCCCACATCAACAACTTCCTGGAAGTTTGCGGTACTTTCAACTACAACCGAGCAGCTGAAGAAGCAATGAGACTGCGAGTTTTTCCATATTCCTTGAAAGACAAAGCTAATGCTTGGCTACATTATTACCAACAGGTTCAATCACAATTTGGAACACTATAGCCACCAAATTCCTTGCAAAGTACTTTCCACCAGCCAGAACTGCAAAGTTGAGGAATGACATCACATCCTTTGTGCAACAAGATTCAAAATCCCTTTGCGAAGCTTGGGAAAGGTTTAAGGATTTACTCCGGAAATGTCCTCACCATGAGATTGCAAAATGGCTACAAGTCCAAACCTTCTACAATGGACTTTCTGGAATAATGAGAACCACAATTGATGCTGCTGCTAGAGGAGCTTTGATGGAAAAAAGAGAAGATCAAACATGAGACCTAATTGAAGAAATGGCTAACAATAATTCATTGTGGCCAACAGAAATGGGCTTGATCCAACGAATTGCTGGAATTTATGAAGTTGGAGCCAACACAACAGTGAATGCCAAACTGGATCAGATATGCAAATTCTTGGAAACTCTTAGCATAAAAAGTAATATTGGATCCACAATTTCACCATATGGAGGAGCACCAGAACCAAACCAACATAAAGAAACAGTGAATTACGTCAACAATTTCAACAGACAGGGGAACAATCCATATTCCAACACCTATAACCCATGGTGGAGGAATCATCCCAATTTCGCATGGAGCAATAATTCAGGGCAAATGAACAATCCACCACCCAGATTCCAACAGCAGAACAAATGCCATGAGTATAACAAAGAAACATGAATAACAGAAGTGCTGACCCACTTGAAAAAGATAGAAGAAAAACACGACTCTCAAGCAACTAGGTATGATGCTTTGTTTCAATCCCAAGCAGCATTAATTCAAAGTCAATCTGCTTCTATTAAAGCACTGGAGAATCAAATTGGACAACTGGCCAATGCTCAGAGTTACAGACCACCAGAAAATCTTCCCAGCAACATAGAACCAAATCCAAGGAACATGGGGAATGAGCAATGTGATGCCATCATGTTAAAAAGCGGTACTGAAATCAACAAAGATGTTGGAGTGAAAACAACTGGTGAGGAAGTTCCAAAAGAAAATAGCGAAGCAGTTCCACAGATGAAGGAAAAAGAAGCAAAGGAAAAAGATCAAGAAAGGATCACTCCACCTCCACATTTTTCCACAGCGTCTCCAGAAGAATAAACTAGACAAGCAGTTTTCTCAATTCCTGGAGATCTTCAAAAAAATGCATATCAACATTCCATTTGCAGAAGTGTTGGAACAAATGCCCAGCTATGTAAAATTCATGAAAGACATTCTTTCACGAAAGCGAATATTGGGAGATTACGAGACAGTAGCATTATCAGAAGAATGCAGCACCATCATTCAGAGGAAGCTTCCCCCGAAGTTGAAAGATCCTGGCAGTTTCATTGTTCCTTGCACCATAGGAGAACATGACTTCGGTAAGGCTTTGTGTGATTTAGGTGCAAGTGTTATCTTGATGCATTTTTTTATTTACAGGAAACTGCAGATTGGAGAAACAATGCCAACCTCAGTCTCTCTACAACTTGCTGATAGAACACTCGTATTTCCAAGAGGTGTAGTTGAAGATGTGCTGGTCAAAGTTGACAAATTTATTTTCCTAGCATATTTTATTGTCCTTGATAAGGAGGAAGACGAAGACGTGCCGATCATCATTGGGAGACCATTCTTGGCTACAGGTCGAACCATTATTGATGTATAAAAACAAGAACTAACCATGAGAGTACATGACCAAGAAGTGAGATTCAATGTTTTCAAAGCCATGAATTTCCCGAATGACGAGAATGAGGAATGTTTCAGACTTGATGTGATAAATAGTACCATCAAGAACTCCAATGCAATGCAAAGTTCTACTAACAAACTGTCTGAGAAGCCCGAAGACAAAACGTACTGCGCACTGAAGAAGCCAATTCTTACACTAAAAGCAACATAAGAGAAACAGTTCCACCAGCTCAAAGAATTGGAAGAATTTCACATACAACCTTTTGAGAATGCCAAACTGTACAAAGAAAAGTCCAAGAAGAAACATGATGGGAATTTAGTGCGCATACTACTAGAACCAGGGCAGAAGGTACTGTTAAACAAATCAAGGTTGAAACTCTTACCATGGAAGCCAAAATCTTAGTGGTCATGACCATTCTTAATCACCAAGGTTTTACTAGATAGAGCCGTTGAGTTACACGATCCTGACTCCAACAAAACATTCAAGGTTAAAAACAAGCGTGTCAAACACTATTGAGGAGAATCATTTGAGCGACAAAAAGAAAGTGTCACACTTTCAGATCCAGCCTAACGTTCGACAAGTCATGTCTAGCTGACGACCTTAAACTTAGTGCTAGCTGGGAGGCAACCTAAGAAATTTATGTATATATTGTGATTTGGTGTGTTTTATTTTGGTGTGTTTAGTTTTTGCAGGTTAAGTCATATTTCAGGATGGAATACGCTCTCGCAAATCTTCACAAGCAATTTCCTTATCTCCCTCAAAACTCTCTGATGAAAGTCTACAAAGCTCGCATGGAACGAATGAGACTACTGATGATCAAAGGTATTCCTAATGACATTCATTGGATTATTGAAGTACGGGTCCGATTGGCAGGTGCGTCTTCTGACTCTTTTATTTCAAATCTGCCTGGTTTAGGCAGAAGCACCTATGCTAAAAAGAGAAGAGCTAAAAAGACGGGTGTTTGCTATAAATGTGCTCGCATGACATGTAATACTCGTTGTCGTTCTTTAGGAATGGTGTAGATAACCGTGAAGATAAGATTAAATTCATTAGGGATGGCTTGAGTAAGGAGTCTTTGGATGACATATCTAAGACTCTTGAGACGCATTCCATTGGATATGTGTATCACGTAATTCACATGTTATATACACAATTTCTTAAAGAAAGACAACAGTTAAGTCTCAAGAATCTGACTCAAAAAGACCATGTTTGCCAATTTATAAGAAAATTGGATGGGAAGCTTGTCCCTGACGCATAGACGTCAATCAAGCTGTTACTTTCTTGTAAATATTATATCTCTTTGTCTTTTCCTAATAATTGTGATTTGTTTTGTTATTTTCTTTTATTTTCTCTGACATGATCCAGACCTTTTTGACTTTTCACGATTTACTATTTTGCTACTAATCGTCATTTGGAAGATACTAGTGCTATTATTACTCACCCTTTTTCAGGTTCTATAAATTCAACTCATCATTGCACTTTTGAAGGCATCCAGAGCTGAAAAGAAATACATAAAAATGGAAGCCACTTCAAGAAGACGAGTTGTAAATATCTGTGTCTTTTGTGGTACTAGTGTTGGTACTAAGCCATAATACGTTGGAGTAGCACATGAATTGGGTCGAGTCATAGCTGAAAGGAATATGCACTTAATATATGGCGATGGCAATCTTGGACTAATGGGGATTGTTTCAAAGGCTGTACATGAGGGAGGTAGTAAAGTCTTGGGAATCATCCCAAAACCATTGACAGAGGCGAATCTTGTAGGACCATCAAACGAAGAGGAACTGATCGTGCCAGGTATGTCTGAACGACTGGTGGAAATGATTAACCGTGCTGATGTTTTTATTGCTTTGCCAGGTGGCTTGGGCACGATGAAGAAAATTTTTACAGTACTATCATGGGCGAACTTGAACATCCACTAGAAACCGCTTGGACTATTTAATGCTGATGAATTTTATGATTTTTTTTGTGTATTTCTTGATGATGCCCAGAGAAATGGGTTCGTGTCAAAATCTGTAAAAGAACTCCTCTTCACTACCAGAACTGCCCAGGATTTAATTGACCAAATCTTAGCATTTGAACCACAAATTGACCATATTCTTTCCAAGATTAACTGGTATGATAATGATCGTAATAAAAGCGTCGGATAAATCTGGATCATAACCTCTAATTTTCATTTTAGATGTAGAATTTCAGCTAACCAGGTACTATCTTCGAAACTCATCTTCTACTTTTTAAGACATTGGGGAAAATGTCTCATTTAGGTTTGAGGGTGGGGAATAGTTGTAGCATTTTATTTTTATGTTGTTATTTTTAGTCCAAAATTTTGAAAAATTCAAAAAACAAAATTTGAAAAATTTTACAAAAATTAAAAAATATTTTGTTTTTGTATTTTAAATTTGATTAATCAGGTGAAATTGGTGTGAGATAGCTGTGTAAAGAATTTCCACTCCTGAGACGTATCTCAGCCTATTTCGGAACAAGTTAATTTTTATTTTTTTCCTTTTGAATTATTTAATTTGTGAATTCTCCATAAAACTAACTAAAATGGATCTTCATATGCTCAGTTGACAGGTATTATCAACATACATGGTAACATACAGACATGAGTTGTAATTGACGAGTTTGTAATATTCAGTGCTTTACTTTAATTGGAGGAAGCATTTTAAAAAAGGAGATGGGATCTATATTAAAAAAAAAAACGTCTGAGATCCGAGTTATTAAGTCCGTATGGGTGTTTTAACACCTAGTGCCCTAAAACCAACTGGTTTGGGAGTCACTGACCCAAAGCTTGCTACATTGATCGAAGATGTTGCAAAAAATATATATATCTGAAGTCTGAGTAATTAAGTCCGTAGGGGTGTCTTAACACCTAGTGCCCTAAAGCCAACTGGTTTGGGAGTCACTGACCCAAATCTCGTTACATAGATGGATGATATTGTATATAAATAAAAAAAAATTCAGAAAAATCAGAAAAATATTCCATTGCTTAAAAAAATGTGTGAATTCTGATATAACTTTAGGTCAAAAATATTACTCTATTCTCAACTACACTTGTGACTATTGTAGGAAAAATGAGTTGATATTTTGTTGGCTGTATATGGAGAATGGTAAAAATAAACGGAGAATTTACTTATTCGGTAATTTAGAAAGAAAGAAAACAACTCTTAACTTGGATAAGAAGTTTCACATGTTTAATCACTAACTTCTTTATTCGCTTTTTTTTCTTTTGTGTGCATTAGTTTAACTATCTTTTTACTTTTATAAGACGTTTGTGGGTATCGTCGCTGTAAACCCTCACGAGACTACAATTCGTCCACTAGGGACACCTAAGGGTTTAAAGGCTTGTTGCATATGCTAAATGCAACCGTGATCCCTACGAAAATGGCTTAGTTTAATTTTAATTGTTTATTGTATTTTATTATTTTGCTCGAGGACTAGCAAAATGTTAGGTTTGAGGGTGTGATGAGCGGAAAATATATCAATATTTACCGCCCATTTTACCTAATATTTTGTTTAGTTTCTCGGGTTTGATGAACGTTTTGATGTGTTTTACAGATAAATAAAGTATTTGGATTTAATGAAATCAACTCGGGGCTAAAACGATGAGATCTGGAGCAAAAAATGGCGAAAACGAAAATTTACTATACGCGTCACGAAATGGAGTCCTAAATTCCAATTTTGCGCAAGTTTGATATTTTGGCCATAACTTTTTCATCCGATATCCGATTGAGCTGATTCAAGTTCCAGATTAGAGAAAACATAAAGATCTACAACTTTGAA
>SKCR01001484.1:0-46483 GCA_019454045.1 Zanthoxylum bungeanum
GTCTGCAAAGTTCTCAGCGCCTTTCAGTTTGTTCGCATCAAGCATACGCGCAAACTGATTTGTGGATTGTGCCGCCATCGCCAATCTATCAAATAGATCACGAAAAACGGTTAGCTGAAATAAAGCAGTTTCATATAATATCAAAAGCATAAACTAGATCATGGATTTTTAATCTAATATGCCCCTTCCACTAAATCATGCAATACTGTAATCCAAAACAGAATACAAAATTTAATTATTAAATTAAATACTAATAGTGAAAAGTGGATCCCGTGAATATATTTCGGCTCAAGCAGAGACACAGTCTCGCCTACGTATATTCATCAGGTAGACAACTCATTTGTCAATCATTCACTAATGACTCCTAAGTATCCGGTCCTGGCCGTTTCTCGTTGTCGCTGCGAAGGCAGGCCACAAGGAGACGTACCAAGTTAAACTCGTCAATGATAAACTCAAGTTACTTACGTAATCCTGACAGCTAGGGCACGTTCAGAATTCCGCTTTTACTTGAATTTACCTAGTATCTGATATACATCCGGTATAAATAAATCTTTATCGGCTACACCCTCACAGCAGAGGCACGGTCTTGGATGTAGTCACAAAGAAGTATTCATAAACCGTATTGACAAGACGGACCATATAACATGCATCAAATACATAATTACATTCAAACCTTATTAATTAGGGATTTTCCGCTAAGTGTCATACACCCTAAATCTAACCAATTTAGATCCTAATAAGCATGCATAAAGTCTAGAAAACATGATTAAACATTGATTTAATGAAGGCTAATCATATTAGGTGGCCTAGAATCAGACTCGCTCTGATACCATTTTGTAGGGGTTTTAGGGGGTGAATCCGGTAACGCAGCGGAAGCGGTGAAAATCCGATTTTCAGATTTCAAAACTTTTTCTCGGATTAATGAAATAAACATATTTATTTAACATTCCAATAATCAAATTATGAAAACAAAATTCAAATGAATCATATTCAAGTGAATTTACCAAATTACCCTTATATGGTATTTTGTCCATTTTAGTCCGTAATTGATCTAATCAATTTTGAATGATTCTAAATCATTTCTAAGATGAACTTAGCATGCTCAAACCATCAAAACACCAAAAGAATCAAAATCCCCAATTTTTAATTCTTGGCCGAGAACTCCATTAGGGGTGCCATTTGTGCATTTTGTCATTTCATGCATCAAAACACATCAAGATGTAATCCAATGAACATGAAACTTTATATGCATCATATATACAATCCAAATACACAACATATATGAAAACCCCCAAATTTGGAATTGGTCATGAACCCTAATTTTTCAATTTCCTCAAATTGGACAAATTAGACCAAATAGTTTAAATCAATTACTTTAATCATCATTCTTCCATCCAATCCAAGTCTCAACACAATGAAACAACTCAAGATCAAATATAGGTCATTTAAGAGTGGGTCAATAACTCTAGATTAGCAACATGGTTTCCAAAACCTTAAAAGAAAGTTTATTACTACAATAGTTATACACTTCCTTCATTACACATGCTTCACACTTCACCAAAACTTCCATCACAAAAACCACAAGGAACAAGAAAGAAACATCCTAAGAATATCATATATTAAAGCCTAGAATTTAAGGAACAAATTCCTTACTAATAGCAAGTTTGAGAAACTTACTAATTTCCAAGCATTTTGATTTTGTCTTTCTTTTTCTCAAAGTTCCTTTAGCTTCTTCAATGGAGATTTATGTTTTGTGAAATGTATTAGGTAAACCAAATGAAAAGCAAATGAAAACAATATATACTTGTTCAAAGAATAGCCTTGGCCGAAATTTGCATCAAGCATATACCAAAAATTTTCATTTCAAATTCATTTCAAGTCATTTAATCAACTTGACAAATATCCAAAAACACTTTATGGATATTATTTAAGTCAACAATTGCAACTAACATCATTTACTTAATATATCCTAATGTAAGATATTTATATTTTAATTAATTTAATCATTTAACAATTAAATATTAATTAATTAATCAAATACAAATATATTAAATATATGTATAATATTTACATTAAATATTAAAAACATATATTCATTTAGGATATAAGTCAAATAACTCATTTTGACTATTAATTAATGTGTTTTTAAATTAATCAAGTATTAAATGTAAATACACAATAATTAGGCAAATGACTATCTAGTCCTTTTAGCATGTATCTTGCGTTTAACCTTTAAACGACTTTATAAATAATCAATATTATTTATTAATGTTGCTCTAGTGCTCAACGAGTATGTTTCATTATTGAGACTCTCTAGGTTCAGGTATATCCGTCACGAAATCTAATTTCGTGTCCATAATCTATCCACCCGTAGATTATGACGATCACGGATAATCTCGCTGAACCATACAGGTCGAGGTCATGGCAAATGTATAATTCCTCCGTCACAGGTATCCGGATAAATCCTAGAGATATAGATATAAACGTCAAATCTCTATCGGGATTATCCAGTCGACTATTCCATTAGCAATCTCAAAAAGAATGTTTAGAACTAGCTTCTAAACTTTACCACGGGCCCATGGTTTTATCTGATTGCTAATCATATGGACTACCTATGCTCTGATACACAGAACTGACGGATCATATCTTGATACACATAGGACACCCTGAGGATCTGTCTACACCCAACGAACAGGCGGAGGTCTGATCTATATAGATTGGTGACGTGACTGCCGTCTAAGTGTAGAAGATGTCTCATGTGCCCACAATGGCATCTCAAGTCTAAGAATCACAAGTGCTACTCAACCCAAGAAGATTCTTATTGACGCTGGTGTACCATCCATTAAGAATCTTCGGTGAGTCGTTCAGTGTTTATCCGCTATAAACACCTACACGTCTATACTAGTCTCCAAGACTAATGGTTCATTGAGAAACCATTGGAATCATATATTTCAGTATACGACATGTACTGGTCTCAACGGGTTTACTATACTGACCAAGTAGTGTAAACCTTGACCAGGAACTGTCTGAGAATGACAACGTCATGATACTTCTCAATGTCCGTTGCGACGCTTTTGCAACTGTATCATGACTAATCATTCTCGGGTCATTACGTCTTTACCATATAGAAAGATAGATTATATTATAGAAACTGCATATATTATTCATAATAATAATGTTTTACAGAAGTATTTAACAGAAATACAACCGGGAATTGGCGCTCTGAGCACCAACCCCAACAAGTGTACGGTGTCAAGTTTTAGTATAAATGAGTTTAGAGTGTCGAACCCACAGGGATTGCGTTAACTCGCACTAAGTACCATAATTGATAATCCTAACTTTATTTAGACGATAATTAATAAAGATTTTTATAAATAAATAAAATATAAAAATAATAGGATATGAGGAACTAATACGATAGAGATTCTGGATCCTGATTTCACCTAACTTTCGCCTATGTATTTGTCATGCCAATTAATCCTTGTTCAGTTATGTTGTTTATAAGTCAAGATTCCTAAAATATCCACTCCCTCTCTCGAGTGCCAAGTGAAAATATCATCAACTATAGACTTCGATATCTCTATAAAAATCGAATAGTTAACGACTCATTACGCTTTGTGATTCTAATTTAACGACTTCAAATGACTACAGATTCTATCGAACTCTATAAAATCCTAGGTTATATTCTCTAGATCCATTCAAAATCCCCTCTCTCGAGTGATAGATTCTAAGCTTATATCATCATATTTGTGGCCAGCAAACATAAAGCATTAAACTCAAAAGAATATAAATAAATCAACAAAACTTCATAACAAAATTGATAAACACAATACAAGGTTCAATCATCGATTTCACCATTCTCCAGAATTAAGGAGTTAATTCATGACAAAAGATAAAAACAATAATAAACAATTCATGAATCTAATGGAAATCATTAGAGTTCTAAGAAAGAAATAAGATGATAAAACCCGAATTGAATCTCTTCTTCCTCGGACGTCACCACCTTAATCTCCTCTTGTCGCTCTTCAATCCTCTCATTGGATCTCGAAAAATATTTATTTCTGTGTTTTGTGCTGTGTATTAGCCTCCCCTTTTGAGTTTGGATGAACTGTTATATTTATAGTGGAGTCTGTGAGTCATTGAGTATCATTAGGGATCTTAAAAACCCTAAAATCACAAATCCTGGAACGCGCCTGTTTTTCCTACGCAACGCCTCAGCTCCATTAAGTTGGCACCTGGGCGCCAAATCCTCGGCATTTTGTATGGAAAATTTGGGCTTGAGAGCGCCATGGCGCCTGTTGTCTTCTTATGTTTTTGTGGCGCCTTGGCGCTTTAGCCTCTCGAAAATGTATGGCCACATGAAGCTTGAGAAGGCGCATTGGCGCCATTGCTTTGGTTATTTGTATGTGTTATGCGCAAATCTCTTTAAATAATGGGGCCCACATGCACTTTATTTTCTTCTTTTAATTGTTTCCTTTGCTCATTTTTTGGTCAAAGTTGGTGGCTTTCTTTTTTTGTCTTCCTCCCCATTCGGCCCCACATTTTTTTTTTTTAAATTGGATTTAAACTTTGCAGCTCAATCTCTCTCCAAGGTCCACGTATATTTCTCTTTTTGTATTTGTTTGGTCAACTTTCTTTGTAAACAAGCTTGGCCCAGATGTATATGCTCTCAACTTGGTCAACATCTGCTTTTCAATTCACTTTCCATCCCGAAATACTCGTATTTGATCCATTTTTTATGTTCTAATGCTTCCTACAATTAAGACATAAAATAAACTATAAATGACATTAAATGACACGAAACATAACAAAATAATATGCTAAGGATGCCGGAATAAGTGGGTATAAACCACACTTATCAGTGTCAAACCACTTACATTCGAATAGCACAATATGTCATCTGGGTCGGTATATCAACTCAATGACCGATTGCAACACTCCGTAGAAGTCAATAAGATCTGAGCCGTGTTCTCCTTGGACTACAATTCCATAAATCTGAGTCAAATGAGTAACATCTCGCTGTTCGATATGAAATCTAACTCCGTTGACAATGCATCCATTGTATTCATAAGCCTGCTTTTGAGGCCCATAAGCCAAAGAAACCAACGAGGATGACGAGTCCAATTGACCATTTTGCACTTGGTTGTTAATCTAACAATGAGAGAAATAGATGTGTTAATATAACAAACTGAAATATTTAATGTTAGGATAAAAATAAATATAAAATGTTAGGCCTTACAGTTGTCTCAAACCATTTAGGAAATTATTTTTTGTGTGTTCTATCAACATTATGGTCACCACCACATTGTAGCATTGTTAGATGTTGCCTACAAAAATTGAGTTAGGTTAATGTATGGCAAAAATACTATGGTTATGCACCAGAAAAACTTACGTTAAATACGGTTGCACTTTATCACAATTACTCAATATAAACCAATGCGCACGTTGAACTTCCTGAAAGGTTAGTAATTTGACACCTACTGCTCCAAATGGTTTTACTGTGATATATTGCGAATTACTTGCATCTCCATCATAGTTTCGTGGCCGACGATTAAAATGAGTTTCAATATTCTGCATGTACATCGAACAAAATGTTATTACTTCACTTATTACAACAGCTTCAGCTATTGACCCTTCAGGGCGCGCATTGTTTTTCACATATTGTTTGTAATCTCCCAAAGCCCTATAGATATGACAACAAGTTTGCATTAATACTAAATTCAATGCACAGTAAAAATTTAAGAATGTAATATTTAAAACTGTATATATATAATACCTCTCAATGGGATACATCCATCTGTAATGGACATGACCTCCCTTTCTAGCTTTAGCCGGTAAATGCACGGCCAGATGTACTATCACATCAAAAAAAACAGGTGGCAAAATTCGCTCCAGCTTGCATAGGATTATCACGATTCCTCGCTCAAGTTCGTCAATAACAGTTGTGGTTAATGTCCTCTGACATAAATGTTTAAAGAAGCCACATAGATCAAGTACGACATCGCATACATTCGGGGGGAGATAAGGTCGAATGCCAATAGGAAGGAGAATCTCGAGAAGCACATGATAATCGTGACTCTTTAATCCCGTTATTGTATCATCTCTGACCCAACGCCCAATATTCGATTCATAATCATCAGGGAATTTAACCATTTCAGCCAATCACATAATGATTTTCTCTCCGATTGAGTGAGCACATAACTAGCAGGTGGCTTAATAAGACCTCGATAAGTGACTTGTAAATACAATTCACTGCGAATTCTAAGATCTTGTAGGTTCAATATAGCATTTACAGTGTCTTTTGTCTTACCCGGAATATTGAATAGTGTGCCCACTAAACTCTCACAAATGTTTTTTTCTATATGCATTACATCCAAATTATGTCGCAAACTCAGAGTCCCCCAATATTCTAAATCAAAGAAAATACTCTTTCATGTCCAATTCAACTCTTCAGGTAAGCATTTTCGATTTTTATCTCTATTATTAGGATGTTTACCTGGTGTGTTGTCTCTGAGATGTTGATGTTGGCAAAGTATGTCGAATCCAGACAATGGACTGGGCATACTCTGAGGTTCATGTTGACCGTTAAATAATTTACTCATCCGCCAATGATGACTCAACTCAAGAAATCTCATGTGCCTTGTGTATCCTATTTTATTCCGTAATCATTGCGAAGGTGTTTGACCCGCACAAACTGGACATGCCATGTATCCTTAGTGCTCCATCCAGATAATGAACCATAAGCTGGAAAATCATTAATGGTCCATAATAATGCGGCATGCATATGAAAATACTGCTCGGAAGCTGCATCATAGGTATGCACACCCACATTCCATAATGTTTGTAACTCATCGATCAATGGTCTCAAGTAAATATTCATATCTTTACCTGGGGAACGTGGACCAGGGATACGCAATGACATAAACATGAACAGATCCTTCATACATTTCCATGGAGGTAAGTTATATGGAATAACAATAACGGGCCACATGCTATAAGAGTTGTACATATTTCTAAATGAGTTAAAACCATCAGAGGCAAGACCTAACCAGACATTACGGGGGTCCTCAGCGAAACGGGGGTACATGTCATCAAATTCCTTCCACTCGGTTCCATCCGCAAAATGTCTAAGTATGCCCTCCGCACCGATCCTCTTTTCATGATGCCACATCATGTCAGTCGCTGTGTGTCGTGACATGAACAATCTCTGTAGCCTGGGCGTTAAAGGGAAATATCGCAATATCTTTTGAGGCACTTTCTCCCCATACCACGGACTTTGTACCGACTTTCACCAAATATCGGACAATATTCAAGTGATTCATACTCGGCACGAAATAATACACAATCATACTTACAAGCATGAATGGATTCATACCTCATTCCCAGATCACGCAACATTTTCTTTGCCTTATAGTATGACTTAGGCAATTCGCTTCCAACCGGTAACATTTGGCCCAGTAACTCTATCATCATATCAATACTTTTGTTGGTCATTCTGTTGATCACTTTAATTTATAATTATTTCACAACGAAATTCAAGATCGACATTCCAACACCTTCAAATAGAATATTTTTTTTTTGCCTCATCAAGTAGTTCACTAAATAAATTTTGATCATTTCCACTTAACACTGGCATGTCACCACTGACACTATGACCAAGTTGTGGACCTTGTAAATCATGCAAAGCATCAGTTATCTCATCGTTTGCAGGTTGATTGTAACTACTGCTCCTTTCGCCGGAATCAATAAACCGTGACTAAGAATGATACTGCTCACCGTGATAAATCCACGTACGGTAAGTTGGTGATATTCCTGGCATGTATAAATGATTATGAACTTCATCTAACCGTTTCCTTTTCCTATTCAAATAATTTGTACATGGACACCGAACACGACCTTCTGCATCAATGTGTTGCTTTGCGACTTCCATGAACTCATACACTCCATTACGATATTCATCACTCAATCTATCCAGCGAGCTCATCCAATTTCTATCCATTTCAGCGAAAATACCTAAATATAATAATATAATTATTAAATATCATATTACACTCATCAACATTACTAATTCATTAATTATTTATTTAAGCATATACATATATATTTAGTTGATAAAGTAAATAGTTTACAGAAAAATTCTATTTAGTTAATTAATTAACTTAATCTACATATATGAACCATAAACCACTAACAAAAGTATATAATAAACACAATCATAAAAATTGAAAAATAATAAAGAAATATAAAAGAAGATTTACCTTATGGAAAATTGATTACAATTTTATTGAAAATTTGTAGGAGAGTTATGAGGTTGCAGAGGACGGATTCTGAGATTTCAGAGGATGAAAATGAAAGAATTGGAGAAAAAAAACAGAGGGGGAGAAGAGTTGGTGGCATTCTGCATTTTAATCTATATTTAGCGTCGAATTAAATCTTTCGACGCTAATTGTTATTTTTTTAGCGTCGAAATAGGTTATTCGACGCTAAATGTCGGATTTTTAGAGTCGAATTAAATTTAGACGCTAAAGATTAAAGGATTTTCGGTGGAATATTCATAAACCTTTAGCGACGCTACTTAGTCGACGCTAAATGCCTAGTTTTTGGCGTCGACTTATATTTTTGACGCTAAAAGTATAACATTTCGCGCCAAAAATTATTGGAATAGTAATATAATTTAGCGTCGAATAATTTTCGACGCTATAAGAGTACTTTTAGCGTCGATAACTGTTTTTGACGAAAAAAGTTGAATATTTGGCGTCGAAATTATTTTCGTCGCTAAAATCTTGATATTTGGCGTCGAATAGTAATTACAACGCTAAAAGTGATTTTTAGCGTCGAAAGTTATTTCGACGCTAAATTATTGGACGCTAAAAGTCATAATTCTTGTAGTGAGTGAGCTGCCCGTTGCTAAATCCGATATCGATCTCATAATTTCATATATATATATATATATATTTTTAAAAAATAATAATAAAATATTTAACGCAAAATTTAGCCACTCATAAAATAAAAATCCACCTTCCATTGTACATTATACATAAATTGACCAAAAAACCAACCTTACAAAACTTGTCTAATTTTATCAAACACAAACACCTTGACAGAAGAAAAAATCTCCAAAAAAAAGAAAAAGAAAAAGAAAAAAGAAACCTGGAACTTGAAAACTCATAAAGCTTGCCAGTGCTGGAGAAGACGATGACACCAACATCAGCATCACACAAAACTGATAACTCCTTGGCTTTTTTCAGCAACCCATTACGCCTTTTTGAGAATGTCACTTGCCGGCAGTTCAAATTCTCTATTCTTTTTATCTCTATTTTGCCCCTCCCCATTTTTGAAAGAGAAGGAATATAAAATGAATTAGAAGAAATCAAATCAAAAGTGGTCTTTAAATAATTGAATTTTTGGCTCAATTTTTGATAGGGGATTTTACAAATGAGGAAGGAAAATGTGACCAAAATTAGTATATGTAACATAGAAAGGTAACAGATGGGATATTATATGTAGCAAATTATCCAAATATGGTATGTTTATTTACTTGGACGATTGGTTTTTTACATCTTTTGGAACTTTTTTTTTTTGATTACAATACAAATCTACAGATATATAATCTGAAATCTACTGGAATATTGAATACAAACATTGAAGTACATCCAGAATTCTACGTCTACTAGAGACGAAACATCAACTCCCACTCAAATATGGGGAGAATTCTACCCCTCTCAAATTGAGAGAAATTATATTTGACTCCCTACCACTGCAAGGAGTCGAACTTGTGCTCTCCCATTGGGGAGAGCACAAGTCCACCACTGGGCCAAGAGCCCAGTGGCCATCTTTTGGAACTTTAGCTTAGGCTTTGTTTGGTATTCACATTAATTCTTCAAGATTGTGAAAAAATGATTTTGTCTTTTGATACTACTAAAAGTGCTTTTCGGATTACTAAAGTCTTGACATCAACGGATAATGAGATATTACGAAAATTACAGGATAAATATGACGCTCGGTTGATCTCTATTAATGAGTCATCACCTGCATCATTTTGACGTAGATGAATAATATCGCGTCAAATTTGAGATGATGTTGTAATAATAGCGTAATGTACTCTTTTTTTTTTAATGATCATTAACTTGGTGATTTACAGTCGTAACTCATTAATAAATAAGCAAACATAAGTTAAGGAGAATCTGACAATGCCATAATAATCATTTTACTTAGAAAGCTTTATAAAGACTCTAAGGTGTGTGTGTGTGATAAGCCGTAAACATATGTTAATCATACATGCAAAAGAAAATTTACAAGTTAATGCTTTAACTTCATGCCTCACATGGTTAATCATTTGGTGTTTAGGCAAGTGTTTAGGATTTTCGCTCAATGGAGTTGCAAGAGAAGAAATCACTCGAAATAAGGCTAAACATTTAGGTACAAGGTATTAAACAGATATTGTCAACAGTTGAAAAGAGGAATGTCAAAGAAAGGAGAAATCTTTGGTGGCTAGACATATGTCCGGTGATGACATTGTGTGCTGTGGGGAGAAACCATAGAAACAATAAGTGCGAGACGCACTCTCTTCCGGTACTCTGAATGGATTGATCTCGGCTAGACTCACGAGCACTTGATTACAGGATCTCAACAGTGGAAGCCTGAGTGGTTGACGAGATGACTAGTCGAAGAGATGGTGAGTCAGTGAATGACCGTTTGTCTGGATGTCCACCCTGGTTTACTTATGATATGATATATGATATGGTCGGAAACAAAGAAAAAGTCTCTACAATGAAAAGGAAAAGAAAAATAGACCGCCTATAACCGATAACCGTGAAGCTACCCATGGGCGAGTATTAGGACCACCATGAGGAGAAATGCTACCTTAAAGGGTAGGTGTCAGAAAAGGAAAGAGAAAAAAAAAGAAAAAGAAAAAGAAAAAGAAAAATTCAAAATGAAAAGAAAGAGATAAAAGCAAAATGCAGAAGACCATATCATGTTGAGTATGATGAAGTAATCACAGAATGTGATCAAGACATCCAGGTTGGTTAGACCCACTGGTCCAATTCTCTAAAGCGAAATCATCAAGTTGGCTAACTTAAGGAACAAGCTGTGAAAGAGCCTTGACACACACACACTAGGAGTCCAGTTCAGATCACATATTCAGACGATCGGAGTTGAGCGTATCGAGCACTTTGAGGATTCTCTGGCTTTGACGCAAAGCATTCGTTGAGGACGAAAATAAATCTAGCAATCAAAGACTATCTCGAGAGGAATGAAAAATGCTGAAAGGAATCATTAGCATCAGTATCAGTTCTGCCGGGTATGGCATTCTGGGGGTGAGGCCCACATTAGTTCAGTATCAGCTTTTCCGAGTATGGCGTTCTGGGGGCGAGGCCCACATTGGTTCAGTATCAGCTTTGCCGGCTATGGCATTCTGGGGGCGAGGCCCATATGACATCAGATCAAGCTCAGACATT
Organism: Zanthoxylum bungeanum; assembly: GCA_019454045.1. Lineage (NCBI taxonomy): Eukaryota > Viridiplantae > Streptophyta > Magnoliopsida > Sapindales > Rutaceae > Zanthoxylum > Zanthoxylum bungeanum. The sequence continues at coordinate 11,460 of SKCR01001484.1, forward strand.
CGTGGCTCTCTAGGTACGGAGACGTCACTTCGACACCCTAGGTACGGGGTTAGCACTCTGGACTATCATAAAGCGTCGTGGATTATGTGAATTATCGTGGATTATCATAAAGTGTCGTGGACTACCGTGGATTATCATAAAGTGTCGTGGACTGCCGTTGATTATCATAAAGTGTTGTGGACTACCGTGGACTATGAAGATTATGAAGATTCTATGGATTATGTGGACTACCGTGGACTATGAAGATTATGAAGATTCTGTGGATTATATGGAATACTGGGGACTACCGTGGACTATGAAGATTATGAAGATTCTGTGGATTATGTGGAATATCGTGGACTACCGTGGACTATGAAGATTATGAAGATTCTGTGAATTATGTGGACTATCGTGGACTATGAAGATTATGTGGAATATCGTGGACTACCGTGGACTATGAAGATTATGAAGATTATGTGGATTATGTGGAATACCGTGGACTACCGTGGACTATGAAGGTTATGAAGATTATGTGGATTATGTGGACTACCGTGGATTATGTGGAATACCGTGGACTACCGTGGAATATGAAGGTTATGAAGATTATGTGGGTTATGTGGACTACCGTGGATTATGTGGACTACCGTGGACTATGAAGGTTATAAAGATTATGTGGATTATGTGGACTACCCTGGACTACCGACGAGTATTGTGGATTATCGTAGACTACCATGAAAAATAGTGGAATATTGCGACGCCCTAGGTACGGGGTTTAGCAAAATCAAACTCAACACAACAGGCGGACCAGGTGGCAGCTGGCGAGCTAGGTAAGTGAAAATGCATTGCACGAACTTTGATAGGATTGTCACTAGCACACACTGAACAAATCCCATCAAAGTGGGGGCGACTGTAGGCATTGCATTTTTGCATACCAAACCCGATGAGGAGTCTTGAAAGGAGGCACCGCCTTTTTAGTCGTGGAGTTCGCGGAAAGCGGTCGAAGGAAAGGTAAAGTCAAGAGATGATATATTTCGGAATTAATCCGCTAAGTTCGCTCAGAGTTTGCTTGCTGAATGGTCATTTCAAAGTGTTCCTACAGCCCGAAAATCACCGCAAACCCTTCCAAACCCACCTAGACACCCAAATCCACATCCAAAGCCCATTAAACCAAAACCAACCAAGCACCAAGCCCACCACCTAGGAGGCCCACGACCTTGACACCATTTTCTACACTCCTTACGCTATTCCATCATGATTTACCCTTCTACCTATTCACTTTAACCTTTGACCTTGCCTTTTACCTTGATGTTAACTTTCCAAGACATTTATTAAACCAACCCTACATCATTTAATAGCCTCCCTCACCAAGTCAAGCACTCCCCCCACACCATTAATCCCCACACCCCATGCCCATCACCATCCCACCACCTTTGAGTCATTTTTCAAACCATCTTTTGTATATGTCAACAAAGCCATCCAATTATGCATTTTTTTCAACCAAGTTTGGTATAAAAATAAATGTCATTGGCCTACCCATTAATACACTCTAAATTGCCTATATAAACCATGATTTTCTGCCTTGGGGAAGCCATTAGAAATCAAGGATATACCAAGCAAAATATCAAGTATTTGGAAGATCAAAACAACTCCCATTCAGCCCCTAGTGTTCACGCCTAAAGCCACCACCTTCACTGCCTTCACTCCACTCTTCACACGTTCAGCCCTCTGTTCCCCCTTCTTGTTCACGCCATTTGCTACCATTTAGCTCCTTAATTACCTCATTTAACCTTCAAAACGCCCATCCCTCTATTGCCTATCAACATTCACGCCAAAACAGCCCCAATAAGCCCCAACATTCACGCCAAAACAGCCCCAAAACTCACTGCAGTTCACGCCCAAGTTTCCCCTCACTTAGCCCCTGAAACTTGCGCCTAAAACCACCCCAATTTCCCTCTCAAACCAGTACATAAGTTGACTCATCCAAGCCACATTATCCACACCAAAACAGCAGCTCATTCACGCCCAAACAGTGACCAAAATCACCGAAACAGTGAACCAAAAACTGCACTTATAAGTCTTCGAGAAATCGAGCTTACGGCAACCCAATACCCCTCAAAATTCACCAAAACAAACTTATATTCATTACCAACCAGTGGGCAAAGCACGAAGACTTGGAACGCAGCGAAGTGGACTCAAAACAGCGAGCGAAGTGGACTCAAAACAGCGAGCGAAGTGGCAGAGCAGTGAGCGAAACACTGCAACAGCGAACCGGTGCGATTGTGGTGACTTAGCCTTTCCGACGGCCGTGTAACGCGCCTCCGAGCAACGACAAAAAAGGTTAGACCTGAGGGTTTATATTATAAAATTCTCTCACATGAAATGATGGCCTAAAAAAATGTATTTTATGGGTTTAATGTGTTAAATTAATTTAGTATGTTGTATGAAACTTATTTGCATGAAATAATGATTTAAGAAATGTATTTTTGTTTTTAACATGAATGATTAGTTTAGCATGTCATTTAGAATTAGTTTACATGAAATAATGACGTAGAAATGCATGTAGTTTATTTGGCTATTTTAGCATGTCATTTAGAATTAGTTTACACGAAATAAATGCAATTTATGTTTCGGTCGCATGAATGTTATTAATTAGTACGTGATGTAATTTTGGGTGAATGGAATATGTGTTCCTTTTTTGTGGTATATTGGATGGAAACCCGGACATAAATTCCATAGCCGAATCCGAATGGACGGTAATATGGTTTGCACTCGGGATACAACGCCCCGTACCACTTAATAGGCTCACATATTTCATTTCACTTAAATTTGTATTTGAAGCATGATTATGTTGTTGTAATGTTGTTTTATTTTAAGCGTGATGTGATTAATTAATTTTGTATCAAGAATTTAAGTTGTAATGCGCTTAGAATAATCTCCACCAATGCATGCCTCGTAAACTAGGTTAATATTACACAAATCCAATCATTACAAATGACATAAGTAATGGACCATTCTGAACCCAACGGTTTGAGGTCTTCCCTTGCGAGGGGTGAGTGCGGCCTTAAATCATTTTCCCGGTTCACACCGGGTGGCGACTCCATCATTCTCCGGTTTAGTCCTTCGTTGGCTACTCCGTACTCCCAACTAGGCCCTGAGTCTAGAACAGCATGCGTCGCCCAGTTCTTGTGTCCTACAGTCTGGCGACTCCACTGGGGATAGAGAATCGGCCCCGAAATAATGTCTTGTAATGTTTGGATTTGTGTTTTAATTAACCATGTTTACTGTGGGTTTAAGGAGTTTAATTAAAGGCATTGTTAGAACTAATGGTGGTTTGGTGTCTTCCTTCACTCACTACCTTTCTACAAGGAAAAGCTGTGAAGGCACCTCGATAATCATCTTGTTGTGATAGACTAGTTTGGATGACTCGTTGTTTATTCCTGTCACCAAGAGATAAGAGCCTAAGGGGCTAGGGTACTTAAGAGAGCCTCGCTCCACCTTCCCTCTGGGGAATCTACAACGGGAAGTCCATTTGACAGTTAGTCACATACCTTAACTTGTTGACATATAAGGTGCACTCACTTGGTCGTTTGAACTCTTGAGTGGGGAGTCCTAGTTGTGGGCAATCCTTTATCAGTATGGGCCTTTGTTTACATTCCTAAAACCTACACATGAACCGTAGTTTTATGACTCTTATAAATTATTTACTTATGCTTGTGTTTGGGACCTTTGTCATTTGGAATCAGTTGGGCTTTTTGTCAAGAGACATAAACTTGTTGGGCCATTTAAATAGGGACAAGTTCATGTCCTTTGACCATTGGGCCAAAAGCTTCTAAAATGTCAATGGGTCATCATGTGTTTGGGCCTCTTATCATTTGAAGTTATTTAGTTATATTATCGCAAAGTGTAAACTTGTTGGGCCTTTTCAACTAGGACAAGTTTACACTGCGTAATAGTGTGACTAAATACTTTGAAATGATAATGGGCCGATTATTGTAAAATCATTTACGAGCCTATTTATTTCATGCATTAATACTCATCTCACGCATATCATGCATACATGCATCATGCTAACCCTTTGTGTCTTAAAGCCATCATAGACTCCCGTTGGGTTGGGAAAGAAGGAAGTTTTGTCAAAGGACCATCAACCAATATGAGCAAATTAGCCAACGAGGAATCCCGCCTAGGTCGATTGGAGATCAAAGTAGCCGAAATTGTTGAGCAATTACAAGTTTTGACCAATGTTGTGGCCAGTTTGACTGTATCCCCTATAGCCAATAACAAGAAGTGTTGCAACCAGAATGGAAAAACCATTGGGGAACCTTCAAAGACCAAGCCCACCTCCCCTGAGGTTGCCCCTGTTAGAGACAGACGATTCTCCAATCTTGGTAAACCTTTGTCAAAGGTGTTTAAAGAGCTGAAAGGGCAAGGACTCATAAATCCCTTAGAGCCTAGACCAATTCCAAACCCTGTGCCACGCTATCTTAACCTGAACCTTTACTGTTACTTCCACCAGCAAAGAGGCCATGAAACTAACAACTGTACCCGCCTTAGGCACGAGATCCAAAACCTCATTGATGCCCATAAAATACCCGACCCGGAAAAAGAACAAGCCAACATACACAAAAAACCTCCAACTACCCACATTATCGACTCCGGCCTACCCGACAATCTTGTCTTCCCAACCCACAACTACCAAACTTCTTGCACAGGGATACGAGGCAACAGTGGTAAAAGTGAAATAAAGCAAAGGGAGGATCTTTGGGAAAACTTCTCTGACAGTAATGAGACGGGGGTTGCAAAAGGGAAAAGTGAATTTGAAGAAGAACTACTGTACCTGGAGAAATTGATGGTCGAAGGGAATAAGAAAGCAAGGGAAAATAAAGTTGCAATCTATGGAGATGTTTGTCTCCCAGATCTTATTCAGTTGTGATCCAGCATTTATTAATAAGACATTAATTTTGTTCGAACCTCTTTCATGATAATAAAGAAGTTCATTTCGCTTACTTGCCTGAGTCTCTTTTCGTTCAACCTGCACAATACCAGTATTTATGACAACCCTGATACCATGATATTCAGTGACACTCAGAACAAGGGGAATTCCCGAAGGAAGAATAGCTATTCAGAAATTGGAAAATAGAGCAGTGAGACTGTCAGATTTAAAAGAGAACGAGTTCACCGAGTCGATCGATGTAAACAGATTGAAGTAGTTTTTAGCCTGAGGAATAGAAGATTGAGCAGTCACCAAGGGAATTGGCAGAAGACCTAACCTAACGGGATAGAAAATTCATCCATGCATACATGCATACATGTAACTTGCATCCCTTGTTTGGTGTTTTGTTTTTGCAGGTTTCAAACAAAAGAAGAGAACCAACAGGAGGCGACCAGAGACATATGGCGCCAAGGAGCACAATGAGGATCCAACTCATCATGAACAGGGAGGACCTCTACACTTTCATATGTACATCACATGCACATGTTTTATTCTGTTGTTTTGTTTGTGTTCGCAGGTCTCAAAGAAAATAAGGGAAAGCGGCAAAGGCAAACCAGTCAAAGCAGCAACAACACAGTATCATCAGCTTCAGAAACACGTCAGTATCAGTTTTGGGGATGCGTCCCAGGGTTGAGGCCCATATCAGTATCAATTTTGGGGATGCGTCCCAGGGTTGAGGCCCACATCAGTGTCAGTATGCGTCCCAGGGAGCGAAGCCCCAAATTATCAACAGTTGAAAAGAGGAATGTCAAAGAAAGGAGAAATCTTTGGTGGCTAGACATATGTCCGGTGATGAAATTGTATGCTGTGGGGAGAACCATAGAAACAATAAGTGCGAGACGCACTCTCTCCGGTACTCTGAATGGATTGATCTCGGCTAGACTCACGAGCACTTGATTACAAGATCTCAACAGTGGAAGCCTGAGTGGTTGACGAGATGACTAGTCGAAGAGATGGTGAGTCAGTGAATGACCGTTTGTCTGGATGTCCACCCTGGTTTACTTATGATATGATATATGATATGGTCGGAAACAAAGAAAAAGTCTCTACAATGAAAAGGAAAAGAAAAATAGACCGCCTATAACCGATAAGCGTGAAGCTACCCATGGGCGAGTATTAGGACCACCATGAGGAGAAATGCTACCTTAAAGGGTAGGTGTGTCAGAAAAGGAAAGAGAAAAAGAAAAAGAAAAAGAAAAAGAAAAAGAAAAATTCAAAATGAAAAGAAAGAGATAAAAGCAAAATGCAGAAGACCATATCATGTTGAGTATGATGAAGTAATCACAGAATGTGATCAAGACATCCAGGTTGGTTAGACCCACTGGTCCAATTCTCTAAAGCGAAATCATCAAGTTGGCTAACTTAAGGAACAAGCTGTGAAAGAGCCTTGACACACACACACTAGGAGTCCAGTTCAGATCACATATTCAGACGATCGGAGTTGAGCGTATCGAGCACTTTGAGGATTCTCTGGCTTTGACGCAAAGCATTCGTTGAGGACGGAAATAAATCTAGCAATCAAAGACTATCTCGAGAGGAAATGAAAAATGCTGAAAGGAATCATTAGCATCAGTATCAGTTCTGCCGGGTATGGCATTCTGGGGGTGAGGCCCACATTAGTTCAGTATCAGCTTTTCCGAGTATGGCGTTCTGGGGGCGAGGCCCACATTGGTTCAGTATCAGCTTTGCCGGCTATGGCATTCTGGGGGCGAGGCCCATATGACATCAGATCAAGCTCAGACATTCGTGGCTCTCTAGGTACGGAGACGTCACTTCGACACCCTAGGTACGGGGTTAGCACTCTGGACTATCATAAAGCGTCGTGGATTATGTGAATTATCGTGGATTATCATAAAGTGTCGTGGACTACCGTGGATTATCATAAAGTGTCGTGGACTGCCGTTGATTATCATAAAGTGTTGTGGACTACCGTGGACTATGAAGATTATGAAGATTCTATGGATTATGTGGACTACCGTGGACTATGAAGATTATGAAGATTCTGTGGATTATATGGAATACTGGGGACTACCGTGGACTATGAAGATTATGAAGATTCTGTGGATATGTGGAATATCGTGGACTACCGTGGACTATGAAGATTATGAAGATTCTGTGAATTATGTGGACTATCGTGGACTATGAAGATTATGTGGATATCGTGGACTACCGTGGACTATGAAGATTATGAAGATTATGTGGATTATGTGGAATACCGTGGACTACCGTGGACTATGAAGGTTATGAAGATTATGTGGATTATGTGGACTACCGTGGATTATGTGGAATACCGTGGACTACCGTGGAATATGAAGGTTATGAAGATTATGTGGGTTATGTGGACTACCGTGGATTATGTGGACTACCGTGGACTATGAAGGTTATAAAGATTATGTGGATTATGTGGACTACCCTGGACTACCGACGAGTATTGTGGATTATCGTAGACTACCATGAAGAATAGTGGAATATTGCGACGCCCTAGGTACGGGGTTTAGCACAATCAAACTCAACACAACAGGCGGACCAGGTGGCAGCTGGCGAGCTAGGTAAGTGAAAATGCATTGCACGAACTTTGATAGGATTGTCACTAGCACACACTGAACAAATCCCATCAAAGTGGGGGCGACTGTAGGCATTGCATTTTTGCATACCAAACCCGATGAGGAGTCTTGAAAGGAGGCACCGCCTTTTTAGTCGTGGAGTTCGCGGAAAGCGGTCGAAGGAAAGGTAAGTCAAGAGATGATATATTTCGGAATTAATCCGCTAAGTTCGCTCAGAGTTTGCTTGCTGAATGGTCATTTCAAAGTGTTCCTACAGCCCGAAAATCACCGCAAACCCTTCCAAACCCACCTAGACACCCAAATCCACATCCAAAGCCCATTAAACCAAACCCAACCAAGCACCAAGCCCACCACCTAGGAGGCCCACGACCTTGACACACATTTTCTACCCTCCTTACGCTATTCCATCATGATTTACCCTTCTACCTATTCACTTTAACCTTTGACCTTGCCTTTTACCTTGATGTTAACTTTCCAAGACATTTATTAAACCAACCCTACATCATTTAATAGCCTCCCTCACCAAGTCAAGCACTCCCCCCACACCATTAATTCCCCACACCCCACGCCCATCACCATCCCACCACCTTTGAGTCATTTTTCAAACCATCTTTTGTATATGTCAACAAAGCCATCCAATTATGCATTTTATTTCAACCAAGTTTGGTATAAAAATAAATATCATTGGCCTACCCATTAAATACACTCTAAATTGCCTATATAAACCATGATTTTCTGCCTTGGGGAAGCCATTAGAAATCAAGGATATACCAAGCAAAATATCAAGTATTTGGAAGATCAAAACAACTCCCATTCAGCCCCTAGTGTTCACGCCTAAAGCCACCACCTTCACTGCCTTCACTCCACTCTTCACACGTTCAGCCCTCTGTTCCCCCTTCTTGTTCACGCCATTTGCTACCATTTAGCTCCTTAAATACCTCATTTAACCTTCAAAACGCCCATCCCTCTACTGCCTATCAACATTCACGCCAAAACAGCCCCAATAAGCCCCAACATTCACGCCAAAACAGCCCCAAAACTCACTGCAGTTCACGCCCTAGTTTCCCCTCACTTAGCCCCTGAAACTTGCGCCTAAAACCACCCCAATTTCCCTCTCAAACCAGTACATAAGTTGACTCATCCAAGCCACATTATCCACACCAAAACAGCAGCTCATTCACGCCCAAACAGTGACCAAAATCACTGAAACAGTGAACCAAAAACTGCACTTATAGTCTTCGAGAAATCGAGCTTACGGCAACCCAATACCCCTCAAAATTCACCAAAACAAACTTATATTCATTACCAACCAGTGGGCAAAGCACGAAGACTTGGAACGCAGCGAAGTGGACTCAAAACAGCGAGCGAAGTGGACTCAAAACAGCGAGCGAGTGGCAGAGCAGTGAGCGAAACACTGGCAACAGCGAACCGGTGCGATTGTGGTGACTTAGCCTTTCCGACGGCCGTGTAACGCGCGCGCCTCCGAGCAACGACAAAAAAGGTTAGACCTGAGGGTTTATATTATAAAATTCTCTCACATGAAATGATGGCCTAAAAAATGTATTTTATGGGTTTAATGTGTTAAATTAATTTAGTATGTTGTATGAAACTTATTTGCATGAAATAATGATTTAAGAAATGTATTTTTGTTTGATTAACATGAATGATTAGTTTAGCATGTCATTTAGAATTAGTTTACATGAAATAATGACGTAGAAATGCATGTTTTAGTTTGGCTATTTTAGCATGTCATTTAGAATTAGTTTACACGAAATAAATGCAATTTATGTTTCGGTCGCATGAATGTTATTAATTAGTACGTGATGTAATTTTGGTGAATGGAATATGTGTTCCTTTTTTGTGGTATATGGGATGGAAACCCGGACATAAATTCCATAGCCGAATCCGAATGGACGGTAATATGGTTTGCACTCGGGATACAACGCCCCGTACCACTTAATAGGCTCACATATTTCATTTCACTTAAATTTGTATTTGAAGCATGATTATGTTGTTGTAATGTTGTTTTATTTTAAGCGTGATGTGATTAATTAATTTTGTATCAAGAATTTAAGTTGTAATGCGCTTAGAATAATCTCCACCAATGCATGCCTCGTAAACTAGGTTAATATTACACAAATCCAATCATTACAAATGACATAAGTAATGGACCATTCCGAACCCAACGGTTTGAGGTCTTCCCTTGCGAGGGGTGAGTGCGGCCTTAAATCATTTTCCCGGTTCACACCGGGTGGCGACTCCATCATTCTCCGGTTTAGTCCTTCGTTGGCTACTCCGTACTCCCAACTAGGCCCTGAGTCTAGAACAACATGCGTCGCCCAGTTCATGTGTCCTACAATAGGATTCAATGGTAATATCTGATATCAAACCATTACTAACCAATTAGGTAAGGCGTTTAACGCCAATGTGACCAGTCTCATATGCCAAAGTTCAGTATTATTAATTACAGGTAAACTACGTTTATTAACTCCAGTATTTAATATATCTTTTGAAGTTTGCAATGTATAATGACCATGCTGGTTTGGACAACAAAGGATCTAAATATTATTTTTATCATACAAATACAAAGAACTATTCTTAATATTAATACAAAAGCCTTATGTATCCAATACAAAAAGTGATATAATATTTGCGACACATCCCGGTACAAAATGACAGTCATATAACAAAAGTGTCTCATTCGGCAATGAGATCTCGCATACTCCCACTGTAACTGCATCCAAAGAGTCTCCACTCCCGAACCGCAACTTCATCTCCCCGGGCTTCAGCCTCCTACTTTCTTTAGCACCTGCAACGAATTGCAAATGTGAATGGGACAAGCAGAATCTAAAATCCAGTTGGATGTAACGGCTTCACAAGCCAAAGATAAATCAATAACTGGAAAAATAAAAGTACCTGATGTAGATGCTCTTTCTCTCCTCAGCTGGGCGATGTAATCAGGACAGTTCCTTTTCCAATGCCCGACTTTGCCGCAGTGGTGGCATTTGTCTTCAGAAGCCCTTTTGGGCTTTGCAATCTTCGCCTGTTGTTGAGGACCAAAAGCCTTCTTCTTCTTCTTGCCTTTCTTGTTCTTTCCCTTGGACCATCCTTGGGAAGAAGCCGAAAGAGAAGTAGTTCTAGGAGGGCGAGTCGGTACTCCCTTCTTAAGGTCCTCTTCTGCCGTGAGCAACATCCTATGTAGCTCCTGGTAGGTACAGACAGTCCCGTGCATGTTGAAGTACATCACGAACTGGCGAAATGAAGCTGGTAGTGAACCAAGAATGACACTCCTACCGAGAATGTCATTCAGGATGAGATTATGTTGCCTCAATTGATCGATCAAATCGATCATCTGAAGAACATGTGGGCTAACACTCTGCCCCTCATCCAGACGCGCATGGAACAGTTCCATGGCGACTTTGTGAACAATCACTTGTTCTTGGTTCTCAAACGATTGTCTCAATCGCGTCATCATACTATAGGAATCTAGCATACCATAGTACTGTTGCTTGAGTTTCGTAGACAGTGAACTAAGGATGTATGATTTAACCCTTAAATAATCATCCTTCCAAGTTTCAAAAACTTGGCGTTCCTCCTCTGAAGCATCCGCACCCACTGCAAGGGGCAACGGACCCTCAAGAACATAACCCAGCTTTTCGGAATCGAGGACAATCCTCAAATCCAATTCCCAGTCTGCAAAGTTCTCAGCGCCTTTCAGTTTGTTCGCATCAAGCATACGCGCAAACTGATTTGTGGATTGTGCCGCCATCGCCAATCTATCATATAGATCACGAAAAACGGTTAGCAGAAATTAAGCAGTTTTATATAATATCAAAAGCATAAACTAGATCATGGATTTTTAATCTAATATGCCCCTCCCACAAAATCATGCATTACTGTAATCCCAAAACAGAATACAAATATTTAATAATTAAATTAAATACTAATAGTGAAAAGTGGATCCCGTGAATATATTTCGGCTCACAGCAGAAGCACGGTCTCGCCTACGTATATTCATCAGGTAGACAACTCATTTGTCAATCATTCACTAATGACTCCTAAGTATCCGGTCCTGGCCGTTTCTCGTTGTCGCTGCGAAGGCAGGCCACAAGGAGACGTACCAAGGTTAACTCGTCAATGATAAACTCAAGTTACTTACGTAATCCTGACAGCTAGGGCACGTTCAGAATTCCACTTTTACTTGAATTTACCTAGTATCTGATATACATCCGGTATAAATAAATCTTTATCGGCTACATCCTCACAGCAGAGGCACGGTCTCGGATGTAGTCACAAAGAAGTATTCATAAACCGTATTGACAAGACGGACCATATAACATGCATTAAATACATAATTACATTCAAACCTTATTAATTAGGGATTTTCCGCTAAGTGTCATATACCCTAAATCTAACCAATTTAGATCCTAATAAGCATGCATAAAGTCAAGAAAACATGATTAAACATTGATTCAATGAAGGCTAATCATATTAGGTGGCCTAGAATCAGACTCGCTCTGATACCATTTTGTATGGGTTCTTAGGGGCTGATTCCGGTAGCGCAGCGGAAGCGGTGTGAAAATCCGATTTTCATTTCAAAACTTTTTCTCGGATTAATTAAATAAACATATTTATTTAATATTCCAATAATCAAATTATGAAATAAAATTCAAATGAATCATATTCAAGTGAATTTACCAAATTACCATTGCTTTGGTATTTTGTCCATTTTAGTCCGAAATTGATCTAATCAATTTTGAATGATTCTAAATCATTTCTAAGATGAACTTAGCATGTTCAAAACATCAAAACACCAAAAGCAACAAAAATCTCTAAATCTAAATTCTTGGCCGAGAGCACCAAAGGGGGGGCAATTTGTGCCCTTTGTGATTTCATGCATCAAAACACATCAAGATGCAATCCAATGAACATGAAACTTTATATGCATCATATACACACACAAATACACAACATATATGAAAATCCCCAAATTTGGAATTGGTCATGAACCCTAATTTTTCAATTTTCACAAATTGGACAAATTAGACCAAATACATTAAATCAATTACTTCAATCATCATTCTTCCATCCAATCCAAGTCTCAACACAATGAAACAACTCAAGATCAAATATAGGTCATTTAAGAGTGAGTCAATAACTCTAGATTAGCAACATGGTTTCCAAAACCTTAAAAGAATAGTTATAACTACAATAGTTACAAGCTTTCTTCATCACACATGCTCAACACTTTCAACAAAATTTCCATCATCAAAAACACAAGAAATAATGAAAAGAATAACTTAAGAACATCACAAGATGTGCCTAGATCCTAAGGAACAATTTCCTTTCTAATAGTAAGTTTGAAAAACTTACAAAATACCAAAATCCAAGCTTTTCTTTTGTTGTTTTCTTCTTTGCTTCTTCCTCATGCTTTCTTTGTTTTCTTTCAATGGTTTTTATGAAAAGTGTATTAGGTTATTATGAAATGAAAAAATGAAAACAATATATACTTGTGCACAAATGGCCTTTGGCCGAAATTCACAAACATATATCAAGAATTTTCATTTCAATTTCATTTCAAAATTATGTTATCAACTTGCATAAATATCTTAATACAACTTTATTAGATATTTATTTAAGTCAACAAAAGCAACTAACATGATTTACTTTAAATATCCTAATGTAAGATATTTATATTTTAATTAATTAATCATTAACAATTAAATAATCAATTAATTAATCAAATACAAATATTTAAATATATGTATAATATTTACATTAAATATTAAAAAACATATATTCATATAGGATATAAGTCAAATAACTCATTTTGACTATTAATTAATGTGTATTTAAATTAATCAAGTATTAAATGTAAATACACAATAATTAGGCAAATGACTATCTAGTCCTTTTAGCACGTATCTTGCGTTTAACCTTTAAACGACTTTTATAAATAATCAATATTATTTATTAATGTTGCTCTAGTGCTCTACGAGTATGTTTCATTATTGAGACTCTTTAGATTCAGGTATATCCGTCACGAAATCTAATTTCGTGTCTATAATCTATCCACCCGTAGATTATGACGATCACGGATAATCTCACTGAACCATACAGGTCGAGGTCATGGCAAATGTATAATTCCTCCGTCACAGACATCCGGATAAATCCCAGAGATATAGATGTAAACGTCAAATCTCTATCGGGATTATCCAGTCGACTATTCTATTAGCAATCTCAAAAAGAATGTTTAGAACTAGCTTCTAAACTTTACCATGGGCCCATGGTTTTATCTGATTGCTAATCATATGGACTACCTATGCTCTGGTACACAGAACTTACGGATCATATCTTGATACACATAGGACACCCTGAGGATCTATCTACACCCAACGAACAGGCGGAGGTCTGATCTAAATAGATCGGTGACGTGACTGCCGTCTAAGTGTAGAAGATGTCTCATTGCCCACAATGGCATCTCAAGTCTAAGAATCACAAGTGCTACTCAACCCAAGAAGATTCTTATTGACGCTGGTGTACCATCCATTAAGAATCTTCGGTGAGTCATTCAGTGTTTATCCGCTATAAACACCTACACGTCTATACTAGTCTCCAAGACTTATGGTTCATTGAGAAACCATTGGAATCATATATTCCAGTATACGACATGTACCGGTCTCAACGGTTTTACTATACTGACCAAGTAGTGTAAACCTTGACCAGGAACTGTCTGAGAATGACAACGTCATGATACTACTCAATGTCCGTTGCGACGCTTTTGCAACTGTATCATGACTAATCATTCTAGGTCATTACGTCTTTACCATATAGAAAGATAGATTATATTATAGAAACTGCATATATTATTCATAATAATAATGTTTTACAGAAGTATTCAACAGAAATACAACCGAGAATTGGAGCTCTGAGCACCAACCCCAACATCAATAACTCTAGAATGGCAACAAGGTTCTAAAACCTTAAAAGAATGCTTATTACTACACTAGTAATAAACTTCCAACATCATACATGCATATCACCTTCATCAAACTTTTATCCATCAAAAGTACAAAGAATAAAGAATAGAAAAACTCAAGAACATCACAAGATGTTGCCCACAACAAGAGGAACAATTACTCTCTAATGGAAGGTTGGAAATACTTACTAAATTCCAAGCTTTTCCTTGTTTTTCTTTTCTTTTCTCTCTACCTTCTTTGCCTTGTTTTAATGGAGTTTTGATAAAGTGAATTGGTTCATTAAACCCTAAAATTAAATGAAACAATTATACTTGCCTAAAAGTAAGCCTTGGCCGAATTTGGCCTAAGGCAAATGCAAGTTACACTAGTTTCATTTCATTTCAATTTCATGTTACCAACTTGTTAAAATATCAAAAACACTTTATGATATTTCTAACAAAGTCAACAATGGCAACAAAGAAAAATATAACTCTTATATTCATTAAGGTCATGGCCGAATTTGGCAAAAATTAAAGGAAAAGATATTTCAATTTTAACAATTAAAACAAATATCCAAGGAAGTCAAATCAATTTGACAACCTTTTCCTTTAATGTAAAGTCAAACATTTACACTCATAATCATTTCCTAACATTATCATTTGGTAAGATATTTATATTTTAATTATATTAATCATTTAACAATTAAATAATTAAATAATTAATTAAATACAAATATCTCAAATATATGTATTATATTTACTTTAAATATCTCAAATACATATATCAATGATATATGTCAAATACATTTATTTGACAATATATTAATGTGTATTTAATAATATCATATATTAAATACAAATTTACTTTAATTAGGAAATGACGGTTCGGCCCGTTCGCATGTATTTTTCGTTTAACGTTTAAACGATTTATAAATAATCATCATTATTCATAAAAGTTGCCCCAGTGCTCTACGAGTATGTTTCATTATTGAGACTCTCTAGATTCAGGTGTATCCGTCACGAAATCCAATTTCGTGTCCATAATTTATCCACCAATAAATTATGACGATCACGGATAAACTAGCTGAATCATACAGGTCGAGGTCATTACATACGTATAATCCCTCCGTCACAGGTATCCGGATAATCCCAGAGATATAGATGTAAACGTTAAATCTCTATAGGTATTATCTTGTCGACGTATCTATTAGCAATCTCTAAATAACAATCGGAACTTACTTTCGAAGTATACTGTGGCCACAGATTTAACAGACTGCTAATAATATATGGACTACCTATGCTCTGTACACAGAACTGACGGATCCTATCTTGATACACACAGGATATCATGAGGATCGGTCCACACCCAACGAACAGGCGGAGGTCTGATCTAAATAGATCGGTGACGTGACTGCCATCTAAGTGTAGAGGATGTTTCATACATCCACAGTGGTATCTCAAGTCCAATTACCACTATGCTACACAACCCGTGAAGATTCTTATTGACGTTGGTGTACCATCCATTAAGAATCTTCGGTGAGTCGT
Organism: Zanthoxylum bungeanum; assembly: GCA_019454045.1. NCBI lineage: Eukaryota > Viridiplantae > Streptophyta > Magnoliopsida > Sapindales > Rutaceae > Zanthoxylum > Zanthoxylum bungeanum. Next base: position 27,496 of record SKCR01001484.1, read on the forward strand.
TCAGTGTTTATCCACTATAAACACCTACACGTCTATACGAGTCTCCCTAGACTCATGGTTCATTGGGATAAACCATCGGACCAAGTCACGATATACGACATGTACTGGTCTCAACGGATTTAACTAACCGACCCGTGTTAGTAAATCTTGACCAGGAACAATATTTGATAATATACATTTAGCAGTGACACTTCCCAATGTCAATTACAAACTCCATTTGTAACTGTGTACTACATTATATATTATCGGGCCTTTGTCTAATATATACATATCACTAAACAACATTTAGTTTCAATCTAATCGCAATCAGATCGAATACGTATATAAAAACAAGAGGTGCAACCATAAATAAGTAATATTATGGAATAAGGGGTTGTTCGTATTCATGAATCAGACAAAAATACGGTCCGGATTGGCGCTCTGAGCACCAACCCCAACAATTTCTCCCACTTTCTCTAGTGCCAATCCACGGTATCATATACACATCTCAATGTGTATCGTATGCACATGGCCCTCAAAAGCTCACCCAGTACTTAAGAGGTAGGCAACAAAAAGCAGGTCCGTTATGACATATTGAGTTTGTCATACAAACTCCATCGTTTCCCATAGCTAGCATCATTCATATTTTGTAGAATCTAAATTATACATTAATATGACTTTGATGCTACATCAGTATTGTGCTACAACTACTGAGTTGTCCATAGTATTTAGGGATCAAATCCAAAATACTATGTGGCCACCGCAAGCACAACACCAATATAAAACTTCTAATTTATAAGGTCACTATGCAACTTCATAAGTCAATACTTCATAAGTTGCATATAATTCCACTGAAAAAATGGAATCATGCGTGACACTCCCACTGTAACTTTTGAGACTCTTTATAACGAAGATTGTCTAACGTCATAATTAGTCTCAAAACTAATATGACCATAATCGTTGCAGACTGTATTCTCCATGAATTAGAAACTCGTTCTTAATATCTCAAAGATCACAAAGAACGTGTTTCAAGATCCATCCTATGGTCTATAGGATATCAAAATAACTCGTAACAATTACGATTAAATCGATATATTTAATCGCACACAATAAAGTATTTATTATGTCATCATCAAATGATACATAAGATTGATTAGACATTCTAATCAACATCTCTTTCGAAAAAGGAATCATCTTTTACGAAAGATGAATACTTTATATAAGACACACAATAACTGTCCAACAGTTATACTAACTGTCATACAGATAGCCTAGTTATGTCCTTTATTAGATCATATCTAATGTACGAATAATAGGAGTATCTCACAAGTCTCCAAGTTTTATATCATATATAAAACTTTATATCAAATATTACAGAGACTACTCCCACTGCTTTCACGGAGTAAAGAAGACTTAGGTAAACCTTTTACCTCACAAACATCTCATTATTACTATAATAATAATAATGTTGTTAGGATATATAACACTAGAAAGTAATTTGTACGCTCCCACTAACCCTTTTATCACACATGCATTCTATATACTTTGACAAGATCAGACAATCTGACGATATCAAAAATAAAGAACACATATTTCTGGAAGACTTATCTGAGTCTACAATAGGCTCTATAAGCTTAGCATAAAACTGTGATCTCAACAGAACACAAACTCTAGGGCCATTCCAGAATGAACTCTTCAAACAAAGAAATCACAACTGATCTCTTATCTGAATAAGTCATTCAAAAACGCCATTTTGCATTCTTTAGCTAAAATGTATAGTTTAATATCAACATTAACCAATATATCTCTAATTGTTCATTTAGTTTTGACTAGAGGTAAGTTTTCTCAGAATCTACAATAGATTGCTGAGTATAACTTTTTTCACTGTCATACTGTAAAGGTCAAACCTTTAACAAGCTCACACTGCTTTCGCTGCTCAAACAATTAGCACATATCATGAACTAATTCATAATGAAAGCTTAATCAAGTTCAAAACTTGATTGTAGTAAGCTATGAACAATCTTAGATCTATGGTTCAATGGTGAACTTCCAGAATTGATATCAAATATCGCTTCCATTATAAGTTATAGGATAATTTTCTTCTTCAATAAGAAAACAACAGAACCATTAAGTATCAAATACTCGTGAATGATTCTGTTATCCTATTGGACTTGTACGGAAGATGTATAAGGGTTGTTTCATCTTATTAATTACATAGTTCCAATTATAATTTATCATTCTCACGTTTGACTTCAATAAGTCAAGTCTTTGCTACAATTGTTAACATCCGATGTTACACACCAAGTAATAAAACAATTTTATTACTTAGGATCGTAGGAAAGATATTCTATTAAATAGAATACAATATTCTATTAAACAGAATAAACGATAAACTTTTACTTATACCTCCAAGGTGTAAGTAATTTCCATTATATAACTATTATATAAAAGAAATATTCAAATCTTAAACTTTTCAAGATTGGGATTTTCTACCTGTACATATCATATATGCAACTGTAGAAAATAATGGAACATTAATTAAAGAGATGAATTAGTGTTACTGGAGCATAACCCCAAGAGTATTGAAACTAATTCGGTAACATTCAATATCAAACGAATCAAATCATATAAGATTCGATTGCTCCCACTACTCAATTCTATCAAGATGGAATCATGGAAGATTAATATTGAACAAGAATCATATTCTTTGAATAACCTTAGAACTAATTGCTTTAAATTCATACGTTTGATCGTATCAAAAATCTTTGAACAGTTCAAAGACATGTAATGAATTTTAAGGATCAAGTTTTCAAAATACTTCAGATTGAATATATTTGAACAAGTCAAAAATGTTCAATCTACGTTTCATCAGAACAGATTGAAAGTTCTTGATACTTTCAAGACTTTCAATATGTGTTCCTTTAGAACACGTAACTAAGTTATGACAATTCATCAACTAAGTTACAAAATAAAGAAAACACCTTAAGCAATTATTATTTATTAAACTACATACATCCAATGTATCAGTTAAATAAATTTGGTGGTCCAATGACAATCATTGGTTAAACGAGATCTTAATCACTTTCCTGAATACAATATTCATTAAATGGATAAGGATGTGTGGTGTGATCTCGTATCAAACCATCCTTTACCATACGGAATAATCATCTAATGCTTAAGTGATTAAACTCATAAAACACCGTTCTAAATTATTTACTTTACCGAATAATTTTTCTTAATGTTTATCTTTACGTCAATGACACTACTAGTTATTTTTAAAATATATATAACAATTGTTTATTAAGAACAAGTAACTATCCAATAGTCGCAAGTTCCGATATCAAATATCAAAACAATCGTTAACTAATATTTTAGATAACTAGATAGGAGATATGGTATCCAATACCTTTAGTTGTGGTATTGTGAAAATCAATATTTTCTATACAAAACTACACACATCTCATTTATTTAGCTTTACTATTTGCATTCAACTATTCACAACAATTGCAAATAATTGATTAGCAAATTGTGTCAGACACATTGCCTTTAAAGGTCATTAAAGCTAATAAATGTCATTACAAGATAAACAAATAACTAATGGGGCTTTCTTAATACCAGTCAAGAATCTCGAGACATGAACTAATTCAAGTCAATTCTTACTGCATAAGAAACTATTCTCTCTAAAGTATTATATCCTAAAAGGGATATCTATCTAGATTATCTATCATGACTTAGAAACTAAGTCATTAACCATCTTGATTTTGAAGAAAATCGGAACAAAAATTCCCGATGGTTTTAGACCAATCTAATAATATCCTATTAAAATAGTATCTAGAACCTATTCTAGAATAACTGCAACCAAGAGTCAAGTCAAATAACATATCAAAATATGTGTGCAGTGAATTAAAAGTTTAATTCTATCTAATATAGATTAAGGAAAACAAACAAGCGGCTATTTCAATAATAATACACAATGCCTATGTTAAGGAATTTTAAACTTAGCAGTGCCTCCCACTATTTTACGTAATACCGTAATCCCCAACGGAAAAACGAGAATTCAATATTTAAATCGAATTCCATAATGGGAAGTGGACCCCATGAATATATTTCGACTCACAGCAGAGGCACGGTCTCGCCTACGTATATTCACAGGTAGACAACTCATTGTCAATCACTCACTAGTGATTCCGAGGTTCCGGTCCTGGTCGTTTCTCGTTGTCGCTGCTAAGGCAGGCCCACAAGGAGACGTACCAAGGTTAAACTCGTCAATGATAAACTCAAGTTACTTGCGTAACCCTGACAGCTAGGGCACGTTCAGGATTCCGCTTTCGCTTGAATTTATCTAGTATCTAATATACATCCGGCATAAATAAATCTCTATCGGCTACACCCTCACAGCAGAGGCACGGTCTCGGATGTAGTCACGGAAAAATATTTATAAACCGTATTGACAAGACGGACCAAGAAACCAGTATTCCAAATACTAGTTACTTTAAAAACCTTGTTAAGCGGGGATATTCCATTAAGTGTCATACACCATAAATCTAATCAAATTAGATTATAACAAGCATGTACATAGTCAAGAAAACATGATTAAACATTGAATAAAACAAGCTAATCATTTTATGGAGGCCTAGAATCAGACTCGCTCTGATACCATTTTGTAGGGGTTTTAAGGGGGAATATCGCTAACGCAGCGGAAACGGTGGAAAATCAAATTTTCCGATTTCAAAACTTTTTCTCGGATTAATTAAATAAACATATTTATTTAATTACCCAATAATAAAATTATGAAATAAAATTCAATAAATCAAATTTATGTGAATTTACCGAATTGCCCTTACATTTGGTATTTTGTTCATTTTAGTCCGAAATTGATCAAATCAATTTTGAATGATTCTAAATCATTTCTAAGATGAACTTAACATGTCCCAAATGTCAAAACACCAAGAGCAACAAAAATCCCAAAAATGCTACACTTGGCCGAGAGCCTCACTAGGTGGCCAAAGTGTGCATTTTGCACTTCCATGCTTCAAGACACATCCAAATGAAATCCAATCAACATGAAACTTTATATGCATCATATACACATCCTAATACACCATATAAATGAAAAGCCCCAAATTTGGAAGTGGTCTCAAACCCTAATTTTTCAATTTCTTCAAATTGGACAAATTAGACCAAATTGGTTAAATCCAATACTTCAATCATGTTTCTTCCATCCAAATCAAGTCTCAACACTTCACAGCACAACAGAGTATCCGAAAGGAGAAATCAGACTTTATTAGATATGGTTCGATCGATGTTGAGTTTTACAGACCTTCCATATTCTTATAGGGGTATGCTCTTTTAATTGCCGTTCATCTTTTGAATAAGATTCCTTCAAAAGATGTTCCAACGACTCCATATGAGATATCGTATGGTAGGAGACCAAATCTTAATTATGTTAAGGTTTGGGGCTGTCCTGCGTATAGCGGAGCAGAATAAGCTTTTGCCTCGAGGGAAAAAGTTTAGGTTTATCGGATATCCTTCGCAAACAAAAGGATATTTATTTTATGATACTAGGCATCGAAACGTGTTTGTAGCTCTCTTTGGCAAATTTCTAGAGGTAGAATATTTGGCTGAAGGAGGAAATCATAGACAGGTTGAACTGGATGAAGTACAACACGAGACCAATGAACCACACGACGAACCTGAGTTTCAAATAGATGAAGAACCTTCATCACACACACTCCGTAGGTCGACTAGGGTATCTAGACCTCCTGAGCGCTTGTATTTGATACAAGACAAGAGTCTTGATGTTCTCTTAATTGAAGAGACTGATCCTTCCACATATAGAGAAGCGATGTTGGACATCGACTCCGTAAAGTGGAAAGACGCCATGAAATCAGAGTTAGACTCTATGCATCAAAATCAAGTTTGGGACTTGGTTCAGCTTCCAGAAAAAAAATTTCCTATCGGTTGTAAATGGGTTTACAAACAGAAGCGAGGGTCTGATGGAAAGGTTGAGACCTTTAAGGCTCGACTGGTAGCTAAAGGTTACATGCAGCGATCTGGTGTCGATTACGATGAAACTTTTTCGCCAGTTGCAATTCTTAAGTCTATTAGGATTTTATTGTCTATTGCTGCTTATCATGACTACGAGATTTGGTAAATGGATGTCAAAACCACTTTTCTAAATTGATTTCTTGACGAAGAAATATATAAAACAACCCGAGGGTTTTGTATCCAGCGAAAATTCTGGCATGGTTTGTAAGCTTATAAAGTTAATTTATGGTCTTAAACAAGCTTCATGAAGTTGAAATCTTGGACTTGACCATTTGGATCATGCAATCATATAATAATAAAAGTGATATGCATATGCATGAACCCTAAGAGCTTAGAACACTTAGATTAAATAAACGCACTTACAATTAAAGCTCTAAGTGCCTAAACTCTTCACTTGCGTCGCTTCAACATCTTTTCGTTTTGGCTTCGACATCTTTTCGGAATGTCCGTGAATGCGCGTCGAAGTCGCTTGCGTTGCGTTGACATCATTAAAATCCTTTAATAAGGCGATTGCGTTTACAGAAACTTCTCTTCTTTTTTTTACTCTCTTCTCTTTCTCCTTTTTATTTATTTATTTTATTTTTATTTTTTTAACCTCTAAATTCCTAACCTTTAAGATGTTTAAAGTCTAATAATTTAATAGCCAGTTAGTATGAAATATTTGTTTTATATTTTGCTTCAATTTTCCCACTTTGTATCATCATTTTGGTTTCTTGACCATTGTATTGAGAGACATGTTCTGACAAACAAAACAAAATTTATATGTAAGAAACAAAAAACATATTGATTATGTGAACCGAACCGGAATAATTTTAAATCACATTTTATTAATCTATTAGGTTTAAAATAGGATATTCTGGAAACGAATCAGAACCGAATCGAACCTGATAAATAAGATACTCTATTTAATAGGATAAATTATGGTTCTAAAAAATTAGGAACCAAATTTTTTAGAATAAATTTCTGTTCCACCTAAATAGGATAGGATATCCTGTTTTATTCACCCCTAGAAATTTGTATGATGATTGAATTCAAAATGATCGATGGTCCTCTATTGGATGACTTGTACAATTGTATTATTGTAGACCAGTTCCGTAACGTCATATAAAAAACGTGAAGCTTCAAGTGAATTAAATCCATGAGATAAGATAAAATGATCTGTGACAGAAAATTATGTTGCATTGGCATAAATTTCATTGATTTGTCGACGTTTCAATTCAATATTTTTTCATTTGTATTCTAACTTTTTATCAATGTCCAAAATGATATTTTACCTACACAATAAATATAAATAACACATTAATTTAATTATTGATTTATAAACATGTTAATGAAAATGATTAATGAAACTAAGTGTAAAATGATTGAATTTTCATTTTCTAAAATGTATACTTTGAAGTATTCATCACACCACAACCAGCTTGTTACTAGTACATAGTAATTCAAGCGAAAAAAATAACGATAAATTTATATCCAAATTAATAATTGTTTTATTTCATTCTAAATTATCAAATAAGCAATTCTCATAAGTTTTTTTTACTATTTTTCCATACACAGATAAGATAAGTATTAATCAATTCATTGAATCTAGAAAGTTCACAGGTCTCTTATTTCTCTGTTGAAAAGAATAATTTTTTGTCCTAGAGTTATATCAGAGTTCATACTTTTTTGGCAATGGTAATTTATTTATATGCATATATATATTTTTTAAATACATCATCGATCCATGTAAAGAGCTTTAGGTCAGTTACTCCCAAACCAGTTGGCTTTTGGGCACTAGGTGTTAAGATACCCCTACGGACTTAATTACTCAAATCTCAAATGTCAAAAATAAAGTGTTCGATTTCTTTAAGCTTTCTTTTTAACACATATAGCGAGCTTTGGGCTAGTGACTCCCAATCCAGTTGACCTTAGGGCACTAAGTGTTAAAACACCCGTACAGGCTTAATTACTCGAGTTAGAGAGGTTACCAAATCGAACTTATTTAAAATCAACTCAAGCTCTACCATTTTACCCGAACAATCACTGCTTGTTGAGGTAAGATGTATGGTTACTAAGTAAAAGCTTATTTTTTTTCTTTTTTAAACTTAATTTCTATCGTTTTACGTGAACAGTCACTACTTACTGAGGCAAGATGTCTGGATACTAAAAGAAAATTACTAAAATTTGGTGACCGAAAAAATCTGTGAAATTTCTAAAAAAATCTTATAAGCTGAGTCATAAAAGAAAATTGCTTGTGAGTTCTCTATCAACACTTATTAACACATTTGAATTGCGGAATAGTGTATAATAATAGTATTTCAAATCCTAAGGAGTGAATACAGAAGCAATATTTTTTGCATTGCTTGGCTACGTTTGAAATGAAATTAGTAATATATTAGGAGGATATATAAAAGGTAAAAATACTAACATATTCTTATTCTAATATATCATTTGAATATTGGGTTAAGTCTTAATGAAAAGATTTGGAAATATGTTTGAACAGATAATGGAGTAGCTATTATTTTGATATTATAAAGGAATTATAATTCCTTCTTATGTGGTAGTAATAATTTCGTGAAATAACTATCCTGAAACCAAACAAAGTAGCAAATTCGTTAATAATAAGAAATCATTTTGCAACTTTCAGAATCAGAAACAAGATCATTACAAATAATACTTTAAATAATTTAATGCCTTTTTTTTTGGCCCAGTTATATATTAACGCTTTAAATAAGATATAAAATCGATACGATTTTATATTCCATTAAACAAACTCATATTCCATTATTTTTTACATTAAAAAACAAAAAGAAAAAAATGTGATCCATATAACAATCACCACCACCATCATTCACGACCACAACTATAACAATGACGACCACCACCACCACCACAATAATAATGAAGACCACCACCATGAACACAACCACACCACCACCATGATGACCGTTGCCACTATCGCTACCGCCACCACAATTACACGATGACCACCACCACCACACCACTCCACAAATCTCCTTCACATGGTGCCTCAAATGTCCTAAAACGATGCCTACATGTCATTACATTATTCCAATGACATTTTAACAGAATAAAAAGGAGAAAAATTTAACTGTATTGGTTTTGATTTTGTCAGTTTCAGTTTCTTGCTATTGAAAATTTTCAGGGCACTGGAGTAATGGCATAGTGAATTGATTACAGACTTCAAAAGTTTTATTTTTTATTCTTACAGAATAATTTATGCCACTTAAGATTTTGCAGATTATTAAAACTTAAAAGAAAAGTATAAACATACAATATATATGGTCTTGAGAAGTAGTAGTAGTAATCCAATATGTATATGATCCAATTTTAGCATTAATGCGAATTGACTGGCTTATGACTTCATGTAATTATAATTTTGCTTTACGATTATATATTATTAATGACTATTTCTAAGGCTTTGAAATGTTAAATGCTTTCTCCAGGTGTAGGTAGTATTGGTTTTGGATTTCCATTGCATTTTACACCACGTTAAATCTTCACAGATTCACCATTGCATTATCAAAGGAAGTCTAATCGAGAAAAATAAATAAATAAACCATAGCCACAGAAAGAATGAAGGGGGAAAAATAAAAATGGAAAATGGATATAAGGACAAGTTTCAATTGGATATAGGGAAAAATAAAATCATAGTCCCCTAACGTCATATAAAAAACGTGAAGTTTCAATTGAATTAAATCCATGAGATAAGACAAAGTGGCAGAAAATGATGTTGCATGGTGGCAAAATTCCTTTTTTTTTTTTTTTTTTTTAAAAATAAAATAAAATAAAATAAAATTATTATTATCAAAAATCACTTGTATGGATTACACCACATTAATATTCTTTTTTGAAAATTTAGGGTGTCGGACCACAAAAGCACCTCCTCTTCCTCTTGTGCTATAAATGCACTACCCTACTTCTCCGGTGTATTTAATTCTTATTGGATACATGCATGTATTGTAAACCAAAGTCCCCTAACGTCATATAAAAAAAATGTGAAGTTTCAATTGAATTAAATCCATGAGATAAGACAAAATGAGCGTGGCAGAAAATTATGGTTGAATTTATTAAATCTACCAGGCTTGACGAAATGAATTCAGCATCACTAATTCAAAAACTTGTCTGCAGTTTATGCAATTTTCATTTCCTAAAGTGTTCATATGAGAAGGTGTAGAAATTTTTAGGGGTGAGCATGTAGTTATGGTTCTATCCCGAAGGAACCGAATCGATAAATAGGGTACTCTATTTAATTGGGATTACGGTTCTAGCGTGGTAGGAACCAGAATCAAATTAATTTCGAAACCGATTTGTCAATTTTGTAAATACAAATGCAAATAGCAATGCTGAATTTCATTAAACTAATTCATCGTTCATAGAGACTAATTAAATTAAAGGAAAATTTTAATCTTACAACTGAATTTTTTTTATCATTTGTGCATAAACTTCTTAACAAAATAAATCAAACAAACCTTATCTCACAAGCAGAAACTTCTCTTCTTCTTTTTTTTTTAACTCTCTTCTCTTTCTCCTTTTTATTTATTTTATTTTTTTAACCTCTCAATTCCTAACCTCTAAGATGTTTAAAGTCTAATATTTGAATAGCCAGCTAGTATGAAATATTTGTTTTTATATTTTGCTTCAATTTTCCCATTTTATATCTTCATTTTGGTTTCTTGACCATTGTATTGAGAGACATGTTCTGACAAACAAAACAAAATTTCTATGTAAGAAACAAACAATATATTGATGATTGAATTCAAAATGATCGATGGTCCTCCATTGGATGACTTGTACAATTGTATTATTGTAAACCAGTCCCGTATGGAGACAAAATGTGTCATTATGATTTTAATGTCCTATGTAAAACGTGTAGCTTTACCTAATATAATGAATCTGAAAGACGTATGTGTGTTCCATTTTTATTGGCATGTGTCCGTGACAAAATAAGTTCAATTGAGTTGTAATATGTCGTGAAGATCTTTGTGCAATTGGACTGGGTTTTGGCTGCTGTGCATCAGACATGCGTTCGTGGTGCGTTCGTTGCAGTGTTCGAACGAGTGGCGTTGGTGCTGCGTTCGTAATTGGGTTCGAACGTGTGGAGTTAGTGGCACATTCTCTATTAGGTTCGAACGGGAGCATTCCAGAGAGCAAACGTTCGAGGCACGTTCTTGTGGGGTTCGAACGGGAGCATTCCAGAGAGCTCACGTTCGTTGTGCGTTCGATTGGCGTTCGAACGAGTCTTCACAGAAAGGGCGCATTCGTGTAGCGTTCTAGTAAGCGTTCGAACGCGACTGCGATCTGAACGCGTTTTTGGCCTGCTAAACCCTAGTTTTTCACCCTACCTATAAATATAACCCTTAGCCGCCATTCTCAATAGTTGAAACATATTCCTTTTGAGCCAAAACCTCTCAAAGCTTTCAACTCTTTGAATCCACCATTGAAGACTTCTTCATCTCCTTGTCTTCTTCATTAATGGTGTGATTCCATCTTTGATAAACCTTCAACACAACTTAACCCAAATTCCCTAATCCTTTAGAGTTCTTTAGGAGGAAGTTTGGTAGTCGGAGTTCCGGCGTCATTGGTGATATAATCTACTCAGAGACTTCAGAGGTTCTGAAGAAAACCGTGGGTCGCGGGCTTGAGGAGTTGCCTTGAGTTCTTGCAGTATTGAGGTTCTTGAGTCGGTGGAGTTGCCACCATAGGTCTTGACCATCGCTGTAAGCTTTTCTCTATATAGTGGATTCGGGTGGTAGCCTATACCCGGAGTGGTTTTTTACTCGGAAGAGTTTTCCACTTCGTCACCAAAATCATTGTGTTGAATTTTGTGTGATTGATTATATTTGCTGCTTTAATTATTGTTATTATTTTTACATTTGCAGCTTATTATTTTAGTTGGTTGATTTGTTAAATTGCCTGTTGCAATTCCATAGTAGCAGTAACAGGACTTGTCCTGCTTATTGTCTGTCATTCCGCATAGGGTCAGAACCTTTGTTTAAAATCGAATTTTCAATTGGTATCAGAGCCTGAACTCGATCCTTGACCCATTAGCTATGGAGCGTAGTCAACCCTTAAATTGTCCGCCATTTTTTGATGCACAGAATATTTGCATTGGAAGGTTCGCATGAGAGCGTTCCTTAAGTCCTTAGATGAGAGGGTCTGGATGACTGTTGAATACGGGTGGAAACCTCCCGTTGTTACTGTTGATGGGGTCACTACCCCTAAAGACAAATTGACCTGGACCAAGGACGAATTTGATGCTAGCAATAGGAACAGCAAAGCTGTTAATGCCATACATGGTGCTGTCTGTTCTGCTGAGTTTAGGAGAATCTCAATGTGTGAGATAGCCAAGGATGCTTGGGACATCCTGCAGACTGTGCATGAGGGCACATTGTCTGTTAAAAATAATAGACTCCAGGATTTAGCCACTAGGTTTGAGGTCGCCAAAATGAAAGATGATGAGACCTTTGATGAATTTTATGCTGAGATTAACGATATCGTTAACTCTAGTTTTAACCTAGGTGAGACTATACCTACGAATATGATAGTTAGGAAAATCCTGAGATCCCTACCTGATAAGTTCCTACCCAAAATCACCGCCATCGAGGAAAGCAATGACCTCGATCAGCTTAATTTAGATGAACTCGTAGGAAAGCTGCAGGTTTATGATAAAAAGCTTCCTGGTTTTAGAGAGCCAAAAACGTTTGTGATGAAAATCGCTAAGGAAGTTGTGCATGATTCGTTTAGTGATGATGATACCATCAAGGATCATGATTTGGCCTTGTTTGCAAAGAAGTTTAAGAATTTCTTAACTTAAGAAGAGTGGCCATAGCAGTAATAAAGATAGGGAGGTTATGCTATAGAGAGTAGGCATAGCAGAAAAGAGTCTAGAGAGGATAGGGGTAGTAGATCCCGTGATATCCAATGCCATTAGTGTGAAGGCTATGGGCATATTCGACCAGAGTGCCCTACATATCTCAGAGCTAAAGGCAAGAAAGTCATGGCTGCCTCTCCTAGTGATTCAGAAGGTGGTTATTCTTCTGATGAGTCTCCTAAAGGCAAGAAAAATTTTATTGCCTTTACTGCTAGTGTGACTGATGAGAGAGAGATTGTGGTTAATGATGATGATTCAGAAGTCTCTCTTGATGAGTCTGCAGATGAGGAAAGTCTTCAGGTAGCTTATGTTGAACTGTTTAATGAGAGTTTAGCTATTAAGAAGACTAACATAGAGGTCAGTAAAAGGCTGAAAGCTGTTGAGCTAGAAAAGAATGAAGCTCAAGCCAAATTTGAGCAGAGCCTTTTGATGGTAGATGACCTGGAGGAGAGAAATAGAGGTCTAATTAATAAGGTCCAAATATTAGAACTGAACTTGAAGATACTAGAACCCAATTGTCTGTATTTTCTAGTGAGAATAAAAATGTGGATCGTAAGTTAGGAATTATTTCTGAGCCTAACTGTGATAAGGCTTCTTCTTCCAAAGCTGTGCCTGTAGCAGCTAAACATGACTTAGGCAAGAAACCTGTTGAGTGTAGTCATGTTATTCCTCCATTATTCCTCGTCATATGACCCAACCTCGATCTAGAGGTGTTGTGGGTAAACCTCGCTCTCGTCAGAGGTTTGTGCCTGTGTGCCACCATTGTGGCAAGGCGGGACACATTAGGCCTAAGTGCTTCATGCTTCACAAGCAAAAGAAGAGGCCTAAGAAGGTGTCACCTAGATTTGACTCTTCAAATCTAGCTTCTCAAGTTTCTGCACTAACCAAACAAGCTCAATTCTTGAGTGAGAAACTTGCTTTGTTGTCTGGGAACTCTCATGTGGAAGAGGTTTCTAGAAAGGTTTGGGTGAGGAAGCAAGATGAATTTCCATCTTCTTCTGTATGTCCTAATGGACATGATGAGAGTGCACTTCGGTGTAACTCTGCTTAAAAGATGCATTTTTATTTTCCCATTGCATGTGTGTGTGCGTGTGTTTTATGTTTTTGCACGTTTATTTTGTTTTCACTGCATATGGGTGTGTGTGTGTCTTGTTTTTGTTATATGTCCCTTGGTATATAGGATGGAAACCCGGACATAAATTTCATAGCCGATTCCGAATGGACGGTAGTATGATCTGCACTAGGGATACAACTCCACGTACCATTGGATGTTTTACAAGCTGTTTTGTGTCTTTATTTTTTGTGTGCTTTAAAACTGAAAAATCAAAAAAAAAATTATATATTTTGAAAAGACCAAAAATATTTTTAATGGCTTGTTAGAGCATGAATAGCATGTGCATGTGATCCTAGTATGTAGGATATATGATTATGCATGTATGATATGCTGTTATTTTTCTTGATGCTCTATATCCATGAGTGTGTGTGATAAAAACCTTTGGTATATCCTGTGCTTGCACTTTCACATACACATTTTTATTTTGTCAAGGCTTGGTCGCATGTATGAGTTTTTGGAATGGCAATCTAATCTCTTACATGCTTTGTTTGCTTAATAGTGTGACCTTTGACTAGATGACCTTGCTATCCCCTTGTAAAAGTAAAAAGAAATATATTTAAAAAGAAAAATGAGACTCAAGTGCAAAAGAGCCAAAATGGCCAAATTTCAAAAGATAAGGGCAAAAACCATTCACTCGAAAGAGTTGTTAAATATGAGCTCATGATATTTCTGGGGTAAATAATATAGCATGCAACCATGTTGCTTATTTTCAGGTCCTAGTGGTGCTGGGTTTGAACACTCATTTTGTGGACTTGGTTTGTTTAGAGATGGATTTCTTTGGCTGTGTCCAGCTCATAAAATAAGGTCTTAAGCCTTGATTCGTTATGCACTTTTTTTTTCCACGCAAGTGCTTTATATGCTTTGGTGTTTATGTCATATGCATAAGTGTTGTATTTAGCCACTTTTAAAATGATGCATATTGTTTCATGTCATAAACAGCTGAATACTGACTGGGTATCATTGTGTCAGCTTGAATTGCTGTTTCAGTCAGTTTTTAACAGGATTTTTTTTATCTCAGTATGTGCCTGTGTGTGCTTCATGTTATTGCATACCTATTTTTTTCTTTCCTGTGCACCTTTCTGAGTTTTGGTTTGCTTCCCGTGTCTTATTTTGCTAACTTTATGTGCATGTTAGTGAGGGGGAGTTAATTCCTGTTTGTTTATTGCTCTTACATGAGTTTTCTCCTGTTCTCCTTATTTATTTTTCCTGTTTCTTTTTATCCTTTGTCATTTCGTGACAAAAAGGGGGAGAGTAATATATTAAGGGGGAGAGCCTTAATTCATAGGAGGGATTAGTAGAATATCCTTTAGATATCTCCGTTTTAAGGGGAGTTAAGATTAAGGGGGAGAAGGATTTCTACTTGTACATGTATGAGACTTTTACCTGCTTTATGTTTTACTTGATTATCCCAATGCTTTTCATGGTATATTGTTGTTTGTGGATGTTTCAGGTAGCAGGTATGTTGCTGCGGGGGCATTAATTTCAAGAACTACTTTGTTAGGTGTTAGATCGAGTCCATTTGTAATAAGTCACTGTTTTGATGGTTGACAGTTGACTATTTGCTTTTGGGGGTATTACCGTAGTCTTTGTATTAGGTAGTATTTTGTCACGGAATGCCAAAGGGGGAGATTGTGAGTTCCATTTTTATTGGCATGTGTCCGTGACAAAATAAGTTCAATTGAGTTGTAATATGTCGTGAAGATCTTTGTGCAATTGGACTGGGTTTTGGCTGCTGTGCATCAGACATGCGTTCGTGGTGCGTTCGTTGCAGTGTTCGAACGAGTGGCGTTGGTGCTGCGTTCGTAATTGGGTTCGAACGTGTGGAGTTAGTGGCACGTTCTCTATTAGGTTCGAACGGGAGCATTCCAGAGAGCAAACGTTCGAGGCACGTTCTTGTGGGGTTCGAACGGGAGCATTCCAGAGAGCTCACGTTCGTTGTGCGTTCGATTGGCGTTCGAACGAGTCTTCACAGAAAGGGCGCGTTCGTGTAGCGTTCTAGTAAGCGTTCGAACGCGACTGTGATCTGAACGCGTTTTTGGCCTGGTAAACCCTAGTTTTTCACCCTACCTATAAATATAAACCTTAGCCGCCATTCTCAATAGTTGAAACATATTCCTTTTGAGCCAAACCTCTCAAAGCTTTCAACTCTTTGAATCCACCATTGAAGACTTCTTCATCTCCTTGTCTTCTCTTCATTGTGTGTGTGATTCCATCTTTGATAAACCTTCAACACAACTTAACCCAAATTCCCTAATCCTTTAGAGTTCTTTAGGAGGAAGTTTGGTAGTCGGAGTTCCGGCGTCATTGGTGATATAATCTACTCAGAGACTTCAGAGGTTCTGAAGAAAACCGTGGGTCGCGGGCTTGAGGAGTTGCCTTGAGTTCTTGCAGTATTGAGGTCTTGAGTCGGTGGAGTTGCCACCATAGGTCTTGACCATCGCTGTAAGCTTTTCTCTATATAGTGGATTCGGGTGGTAGCCTATACCCGGAGTGGTTTTTTACTCGGAAGAGTTTTCCACTTCGTCACCAAAATCATTGTGTTGAATTTTGTGTGATTGATTATATTTGCTGCTTTAATTATTGTTATTATTTTTACATTTGCAGCTTATTATTTTAGTTGGTTGATTTGTTAAATTGCCTGTTGCAATTCCATAGTAGCAGTAACAGGACTTGTCCTGCTTATTGTCTGTCATTCCGCATAGGGTCAGAACCATTGAAGACTTCTTCATCTCCTTGTCTTCTTCATTAATGGTGTGATTCCATCTTTGATAAACCTTCAACACAACTTAACCCAATTCCCTAATCCTTTAGAGTTCTTGAGGAGGAAGTTTGGTAGTCGGAGTTCCGGCGTCATTGGTGATATAATCTACTCAGAGACTTCAGAGGTTCTGAAGAAAACCGTGGGTCGCGGGCTTGAGGAGTTGCCTTGAGTTCTTGCAGTATTGAGGTTCTTGAGTCGGTGGAGTTGCCACCATAGGTCTTGACCATCGCTGTAAGTTTTTCTCGATATAGTGGATTCGGGTGGTAGCCTATACCCGGAGTGGTTTTTTACTCGGAAGAGTTTTCCACTTCGTCACCAAAATCATTGTGTTGAATTTTGTGTGATTGATTTTATTTGCTGCTTTGTTTATCGTTATTGTTTTTTTATATTTGCAGCATATTTTATTTATTTGTTATTGTGGTTGCCTATTAATTTGCCTGTTGCAATTCCATAGTAGCAGTAACAGGACTTGTCCTGCTTATTGTCTGTAATTCCGCATAGGGTCAGAACTAAGGATAACCCCGAATTCTCAACGTCCATTGGATGTAAACCAGTCTCGTAACGTCATATAAAAAACGTGAAGTTTCAATTAAATTAAATTCCATGAGATAAGACAAAATGAGCGTGGCAATCCGTGCATGGCAGAAATTTTTTGGGAGAGTTTTGTGAGTGTTAAGCATGTAAAATTTGTTGTGAATGAGAATGAGAGTGTGAACTTAATTAGGAATCTTATTGGGATGGTGGGTGGAATAAAATTAGATTTTACGGAAGAATATGGGCAAAAGGGAACAATACACAAGAATTATTGTACTAACATTGACACTTTTCTTCCATGTGATTTTTCTTTATTCCAGAATAATCGTCCAATTGATTTTATCATTACTATCTATGATTCGGGCACAGATTCGAGGACGAATCCTTTTTCAAGAGAGGGAGAATGATGTGATCCTAGCAGCATGAATCGATTTCGTTTGTTTATGCTTATTTATTATTTATTTTCATATATGGAACCAACGTGGATGTCCGTTTTTATTTATTATTTGGGTCAATTTATTTTATTTAATTATGGGCTAAAAATTAGGAGTTATGAGCTTTTAGTTGGTAATTGGTAGTTTAAGGCTATTTTAGACTTTTTGGCTCTCTTAGGGTCTGTTTGGTTCAACTGAGGGGAGGAGAGGGGAGGGATTTTAATGGAGGGGAGAGGAGCTGAGGGTAGGGGAGGGGAGGTATTTTAATTAAATATATGTTTGGTTCAAAGGAGGGGATGGGAGGGGAGGTGAGAGTTTAATTTTAATTAGATATATGTTTGGTTCAAGAAGGGAAATGAGAGATTTTAAAACTAATTTACTATTTTATCCTTGTAACCTTTTATAAATAAAATTAAAATAATATAGACTTATATTATCTTTAAATTAAACAAAGAATAAAATTAAAATTAAAATCTCTATATAATACGTGTTAATAAAAATAAAATTAAAACAAATATAAGAGAATATAATAAGAAGAATTGAATTGTGAAGCAAATATAAGAGAGATTTGTAATTAGGATAATTTTGGATTTTAATGTATAAGTAGAGATAATTTAGTTAATGTATTTAAAATTTTAATTGTTCACTTTCTCTCCCCTCCAAAACCCCCTCCAAACCCCCCCCCCACTTTTGGAGGGGAGCTAACTAAAATTGGCTTAGGAGGGATTTTGCTCCCATCCCCTCCAAAAAATTGAACTAAACAAACAAAATTTAAAATAATTCCTCCACTCCCCTCCCCTCCAAAACCCCCCAACTAAACACACTCTTAGGGTTTGAGCATGTCATTATTTAAACTCAAAAACAACTCTTAATGAAGGACCTATAATTTTGAGCGTGAATAGTGAATTTCTTTGCGATTAAGAAAATTTTATCATCGTTCAGTAATTGAACAAAGACTTATCAAAGGGTTGGCATCCTTTGTGGCGTCCAATTTGTTGGCAAAATTCATCTAAGGCTATCTCCAAGGGTTTTCAAGGACATGTTCTTTGGAGGTATACGGGATATTGGATCGAGTTTCGTCTGTTTCGTATCTTGTTTCGTATCACATGATATTCATACGTATTGGTGTAATCAAAGTGATCTCATAGAAAATTTATGTTATGTATTGAATGTATCTGAAATTTCTATGTTTTATAAATAGAGTTCCAGTAATATATAAAAGGAAAAACCAATAAGCAACA
>SKCR01001485.1:0-36690 GCA_019454045.1 Zanthoxylum bungeanum
AAAAATTGTTGCATGGATATGAGCTGTAAAAGTGATATATACCGCTGCCTAAAAAGCAATTTTCCATGAAAATTTCTAAAGGGAAAGTTGAGATCTATAATTTCTGTTATCATTCCTGTGTTGTTTGTTGGATTCAATTGCAGCCTAGTTAGCCAAGGCCCATCAACACAGTAAATGCACACTCCAGCCATTTTTTTCCAAGGATACGAGGATCTAATGAGAGATCCCTTA
Organism: Zanthoxylum bungeanum; assembly: GCA_019454045.1. Classification (NCBI taxonomy): domain Eukaryota; kingdom Viridiplantae; phylum Streptophyta; class Magnoliopsida; order Sapindales; family Rutaceae; genus Zanthoxylum; species Zanthoxylum bungeanum. The sequence continues at coordinate 232 of SKCR01001485.1, forward strand.
ATTTAATTTACTAAAAAAAAAAGAAACACTTCAATATTTATTTTTGGAAACGTTGGAAATCCCGTCGTCAAATTACTCAATCCAGGCTTAAGCGGAGCCGGTAAAACTGTTGGCTGCCTTAGGCTCTTACAAAAATATACATCATTTGACTCGAACCCAAGACCTGACAACTAAATACTAACAACTTTGCTACCAATCCACTCCCTTTGGGAACCACACACATTTTAATATGCTAAAAGACAATCAATAATGTATTGAAATTCATGTTTTTTTTTTTATCTTTTAGTGTCATTTAGATTAATAAGTTAAGAAACCTCTCATATTATATATATATATATATATATAGTTGTTGATGTTAATTCTAGTTGCGGTGCATGTGAACTAAGGATAGCAAACATCCATGTTGGGAAGGGAGCCCGCAAGGGCTCAATATGTTAGAAGTGAGTTATGAGATAATTTTCTTTATCTGTTGGTTGGACAAGTCGAGTATGAGTATAGACATTCCCATTCAAATAGCGGTAAAAGCTCCATGTTAGAACGAGGACTCACATGGGAGCACGATATGTTAAGACCGCGTAAGGGGATAACTTTCGTTCCCGTTGATTGAACGGGGGTGGTACATGTTGATCTCGATTTCTTTACCGCACGTAAGCGCATGTATCGCTCAAGTAATATAGTGACAAAAGTCGATTATCGTACCCACAGGGACTTATTATTCCTCTTATTAATATTAAAACTAAATTACTTAACTAGAACTAAACAAATGATTGAGAAAGAGATTAAACTAATTTAATTAACTGAAAAGTAACTAAAGCATAAATAGATGACTTCGGGAGAAGACCTTATATGATAGAAAAACCTAGGGTTGTAACTTCACCTAAGCACGCAAATAACGGGTTCATGTAATTTTCATTCATTTGGGTTGTTGTTATGAATTATTAACCTAGAATGCTAAATTATCTACAAACGTTTTTCGATGGTCAGCTAAAGATATTCCAATTAAGCTAATTAACTATGTGTCTACGTTAACTAACTTAAACCAAATCCATTAAGTTTAAGTTCTAATATTGACTACGCATGCCCTGTAGGTATATGTCTATCATGTATGGAAATATATTCAAAGAATTAGATCATGCGCTATTATTCTCATGGCTAACCCAAATTTCCTTTTTCGAGTTCCTAAGGATTTCCCATGACTATCCTATTGCTGGCCAAATAATAAAACATACATTCAAACACATAGAATAATAAATAATCAATAATAATCCCAGTAGACCAAGAAGATGCAAATTAACTAAATATTGTGCTTAAGGTCTATTACAACCCTAAATTAAGGATTTAGCTACTCATAACATTCATTAAGCATAAGCTAATCTTTATTATAAAACAAGAACGAATAAAGATAACACTAAAGAATGAAGGGAAGAAAGAACTCTCATTTGTAATCTTCGGCTTCAATCTCCAACGCCAGTTGAATAACTCGTTCTTGTCTTGTTCTAAGTGTTCTTCTAATGCTTTGAGTCTCTAAAAGTATGTTATCAAACTCATTTTTTAGGTTTTGGATGACCTTATGTTTATTTAGAAGGCCTTAGAAGCTTTCCTTCTAAATAAATTGGAGTTCTTCACCATCTAGAAATCGAAGCACGTCGCGACGCTGGCTGCTTTCAATCGGGTGTCGCGACACTCATAGAACAGCGTCACGATGTGCATAAAAATTACATTCGGCCTCAAATTTGCACTACAGAGCGTCACGATGCGCTCAACAGAGTCAAGACACGAAAGCAGACTCTAGAATGCGGCTTGATTTTGCTCCGAATTTCCCGATTTATCGCTCGTTGAGTCCAATTGAGTCGTATTATGATTTAGACCTACAAAACATATCCAAAGCGCATCAAAACGTTCATACAACTTGAGATAACACACAAAATGCATGATAAAAAGATGTTAAATATAGGCTTATTAATCGATCATTATATCCTCAAACTTAATAATTTGCTAGTCATCGAGTAAAACAACAAGAAATAAAATAAAATAAATGAACCTAAGCCACTTTCGTAGGGATCACGATTATATTTCGCATATGCAACAAGCCTTTAAACCCCCAAGCGGCCGTAGTAGACGAGTTATAGCCTTATGATGGCTTACAACGACGACATCACAAATGTCATTCAACACACATGTAATCACACACAAATGCACAAATAAAAATAAACTAACTAAATAAAACAAAACCACCATGAGAGTTACACATAATATCATCGTCAGAGAATGCTTAATAATGAAATCAAAGAACCTTCAAAGTATTCAACACAATTCAAATCCAATTTCTAGAACAAATCATCTAAGTCAGACCCATAGTGTGGTGTGTGTGTAAAGGTCTGGTCACAGTTCGATTCTTGAGTAAGTCAACTCGGTCATTTCTTCTCAAAAATTGAGCTTCGATGGGTCAAATCAACCTAAATATCTAAAAAGTGTCTGTTTCTGTCTATCTGCGCTTAATATGGTACAAATTTTTCTCTATTTTTTTAACCATACCATAAATCATAACACTAGCAAATCAAGACAGACATCTAAGCAAACGGTCATTCATCATCTAACAAAACCTTCTCAACTTGTCACTTTGCCGATTACCTAGGTTCTTACAACTAAAAACCTACTATTTAATTCTTATGAGTCTAACCTAAATCACCTACTCAAGGCATCAGATAAGAATAAGTTGGGCACTTATCATTTTTCAAGATTTCGTCCTTAAGCAACAAACTCATAATTCAGCCTTATACTTCACTAATTAGGACTCATTTGTTTTCATTTTTTTTATACATTTTTTTAAAAAAAAAATGACAATAGCAAGTATTAAAACTAATATGCATACATTCACCCCCCAAACTTAAAATTTACATTATTTGCAATGTAAAATAGACGTAAAGAACAAGAATGAGGAACAACGCTACCGTGCATGAGGTGTATCATTCTTCTGCACCTTTAGACCCCATGAACGTTGCCACTCTCTACCTCGGTTTTGTACTGTGACCCGTCGTGACACCCAGTGTTTGCAGCACGACTCGTGTCTGGTTCAACTCAAGTTCAGACTGTGGTTGCGCGGACCGTGTTGGTTGTGCAAGTACCTGCATAAATAAATATATAAATTTACACATACAACTGGCACACAATAAACAAAAATAAAATGAAATATAAGTAAATAAACCTAAAAAATGCGTGGGTTGCCTCACCGCGAAGGCTAAGTTCAATTTCTCCAGCCAGATGTGACCACCCAAATCCTCATGGTGGCTTCAATTCAGGTGTTGGGCTTGTAGTTGCTTCATTTGCAATCGCAAGTTCTTTTTGTCTGTGCGGTAGTATATACGGGGTTGGATCAACACTAGTTTTCTTCTCTTGTTCTTCTACTCTTACCCATACTTGTTTGCCTTTATTAATGGCCAGAGAGGTTGCAGTTGCTAACTGCGCTTTTACTTTCTGTTTGGTTATGATGGTGCATGGTGGTTTTGGTTATGTTGTAACATGATGTAAAGTGGTGTTGAGTTGATGGCACACCACAACTATGATGTAGTGCTCTTCATGTATATCTACCTTGAAGGCCTCACACACCACTACTTTATCTTCCACCTTATCTGACTGTGTACCTATATTTAACTTCCTTTTTCCTTCATCTGTCTTCATTGGGGCCATGCTTTCTTGAATTTTCTGAGCTGTTGGAGGTTCGAACATTCTGAGAACAAAATCTTTTCTATTAACCCTGAAGGAGATGTGACCTTTTTTTCTCATCAACTATAGTTCCGGCTATTACTAAAAATGGTCTTCCTAAAATGAAGGGTGTCTCTACATCCTCTTCAATTTCTAGGATAACGAAGTTCGTTGGAATTTCAAAGTCCCCCACTTTCACCATCACATCCTCTATCTCCTCATTAGGCATCTTGATGGTTCTATCAGCAAACTGCAAGATCATTGAGGTTGGCTTAAGCTTATGATACCCTAGTCACTTTGCCATCGGTAGAGGCATTAAGTTTTGACCATAATTCAAAGGGTGCATTTGACTCGCAGTCCATAATATTATAGACTATCTTGAAGATATATGGATCATTGCATTTAGTTGTGGTTGTTCTCTATAGTATTGCAATAGACACCTCTGTAAGTCGTTCTTCCTTGATAGCTCTGCCCACTTATGAAGTCGCACTTCTTTTCATTTACGTCGTCGTGTATTCCTCTAGTTCTTTCATCGACATTAGCCTAGTTGGGAATTGAGGCTTTGGTTCAAAGTGCAACGAACTTCTCTTAGGTTCTTGATTAATTGGGGTAAGGTTATGAATATCTCATTTACTTATGTTTCCTCATTACTGATTGTGATGGCATTACAAAAAAAATTCCCTTCTCTTCTGGGGTTTGTTTTTATGTTTTTGGGGAAAGCTCTATGTGGCCTCTGGCTTTGATTAATGGCTAACTATTTGATTTTGATTTTCCAGTGCTCGAAGTGAGGCTAGTAGTTTTTTTTCTTGCGTTTTTCATGTTTTGCTCAGCCATCTGAGTACTTCCTCCATGGATGGTTTGTTTTCTTGTGTGGCATCACTCTTCTCCTGCTGGAACTGTGATATGTCAGATAGACCTACCTTTGGTTGTTCTTCCACTCAAGGTTGGGATGTTCATTCTACCATGAGTTGTAGCTATTGGAGTAAGGGTTGTGGCCTTTTATGTTGTAGTTGTTGATATAGTTAAAAGACACGCCGTCCTGAGCATATGGCTCTACATTCTTTCCTCCCCCATATTTTACACATGTGGCTCCTATGTTTTTTATAATCTGTATTCTCAACACTTCAAAAGATTTATAGATTCATTCTATATGAGCATTCATATTTATGTTTGGCCCGACCTCATGGATTTCTACTGCTCGTATATGTATATTTCATTCTATTTGCTATAACGAATTATTTTTGGCCATATCTTCCAACAACGCCCATACTCATGGAGTTAGTACTTGGAGTACCAATCTGATTTGTATATTTTATTAATTTTTAATAAAATAACTACATTTTTCATTTCATACCTTATTAATGGTATTTTCATTATGCGTATTAGATTGATGTATAGATATGCTAAGAATGACATCGATCTTAGAATAGTTTTGACACTAGGTGTAAACTTGTAGGCACTGTATTTTTGCATATAAGTCCCGATGATGAGTCTCACATGGAGACACTACCTCTTTAAATTGTGGAAGTCGCGGGAAACGGACGTCGGAAGGGAAGAGTCAGACATTGACATCTTGTTGGATTTAATTTGCTTGTTTAGCTTCGGGTTCGCTTGTTGGACCTCTGTTTTAAAACACAACCTTAGCCCAAACCCCCGCAAGTCACACACCAAGCCCCAATTCACACCACTCACGCCCATTACCCATGCAGCATCCACTCATGCATTAGCCTTCATCCATTAGCCTCTGAGATAGCCGATGAACACGCCCGAATGCCCCTGAAGTCAGCCCCTGAACATGTCCAAACCAGCCCCTGAAGTCAGCCCCTGATCACGCCCAAACCAGCCCCTGAAGTCAGCCCCTAAACACGCCCAAACCAGCCCCTGAAGTCAGCCCTTGAACACGCCCGAATGCCCCATTACCCATGCAGCAGCCACTCACGCCATTAGCCTTCATCCATTAGCCTCTGAAGCCAGCCCCTGAACACGCCCGAATGCCCATGAAGTCAGCCCCTGAACACGCCCAAACCAGCCCCTGAAGTCAGACCCTGAACACGCCCAAACCAGCCCTTGAAGTTAGCCTCTGAACACGCTCGAATGCCCCTAAAAACTGCCTCTAATACACGCCCAAGGAGCCATTCACGCCCATCACCATCCAAATTAAACAAAAATACATATTAAACACATGCTAAAATCAAGACAAATCACATTCCCTAATTAAGAGATACAAATCAAATCTCATCAAAGGCTTTCCTAATTCGATTAATTACATACCTAAATAAAACAAATCAAATAAAATCAAATATATCATCTTCCTAATCAAATCAAATCATATCTAATCACTTCCCTAGTTAAAATATTTTTCCCTATCGCACACTAATTAAAAATATCTCCCATAATTACACAAATCATTTCCCTTTTCACACAAGGTAAACCCTAGCCTTTGCCTATAAAAAGAAGCCTTAACTCAACCTTGAAACCCCTAGCTCATTCTCACGAAAACACAAAGAAAATAACCTAGAGACTCACGTCCAAAGCATCCAATAAACACCCCTCCGTGCCATGAACAAGCCTCACACATTGCCTCACTCACGTAACAGCCTCTCACATTGCCTCACTCACGCACCCCCTGACCAGCCATTCAATCCACGCAAATCACACCCTCACGCAAGCCACTCAATTCACGTCACACACAGCCTTCAACACACAGCCTACTTAAATCACGCATAAAGCCACTCAACTCATGCCACCGTTCTCCACAAACTGCCTCAGTTCACGCCCACAAATAGCCTCACACACTGCCTAAATCAACGCCTGAAAAACAGCCTCTGACCACCGAAAATAGCACCTGAAACATAGCCCCCGACCACCGAAAAACAACCCCTGAAACACAGCCACTGACCACCAAAAATAGCCCTTGAAACACAGCCCCTGACCACCGAAAAACAACCCCTGAAATACAGCCTCTGACCACCAAAACAGCCCCTGAAACACAGCCCCTGACCACCAAAAATAGCCCCCTGACCACCGAAAATAACCCCAAAAATTGCATTAAAAACCCACCAAAAATGACACAAAAACAGTAGCCAATACCCCCAAAAAACTGCACCTCCAATACCCCCTCAAAAGACGTAAAAACAGTCCCTTACTTACCGTAAAACAGTGACCAAAAAATACAACGAAAACAGCAACAAACGGAGAAAAAACAGCAGCCCAAACAGCAAAGCGACGAAGGAAAACAGAAATCAGTGAACCGGAAGAGTTGCGGAGTGTTAGCCCTTCCGACAACCGCGTACCGCACTTTCGTGAGACGAAAAAAGAGGTTAGACCTGATGGCACCTTCTTTATTTATTATCCTTTATTTTCATTTATTTTAGTACTTTATTTCATATGAGTATTGTGGATTGGTGCATGATGTGATTTTCGGATAAACGGAATATGTGTTCTCTCTTGTGGTATATCGGATGGAAACCCAGACGTAAATTCCGTAGCCGAATCCGAATGGACGGTATTGCGGTTTGCACTCGGGATACAATGTCACGTACCACTTGAGAGATTCATATGTTTCGTTTCATCCAACCTTGCGTTTTAAGCATGATTTAGTCTAATAAGTTATTTATTTTTAAACATGATCATGATATTTCTTTATGCATGATTTAGTTATTTTTCTTTTGCAATAGGAATTTAATTTATGTTTATGTTTAGGATGTTATTTATTCTTTGTGTTTGATAATTCAACATGCTCATTGTGTGATATCGTATGCTTTCCGTTATAATGACCTACTTTTAAAGCATGCAAACTTAGACATATGATTTACTTTGGTGAATGCGAACTAGATCTAAGTTACTCTTGAGCATATATGTTGCGTAGATTCGGTTAAGTTATTGCACAAATCATTTCATTACAAGTGGCATAAGTAAGGGACCATTACGAACCCAACAGTTTGAGGTATTCCCTTGCGAGGGGTGAGTGCGGCCTTAAATCATTTCCCACTGTGACAGACTAATTTGGAGGACTTGTTGTTTATTCCTGTCACTAAGGCGATAAGAGCCTAAGAGGCTTGGGTATTTAAGAGAGTTCGCTCCACCCTCCCTCTGGGGAATCTACAATAGGAAATCCATTTGACAGTTTGTCACGTACCATAACTCGTTGGTCACTCGAACCCTTGAGTGGGGAGACCTAGTTGTGGGTAATCCTTTGCCAGCGAGAGCCTTTGTCTACACTCCCGTAACCCACACGTAGACCAATAGTTGTATGACCAATAGAAACTATTTCCTTGTGCTTATGTTTAGGGACCATCATCATTTGGATTCAGTTGGACTTCTTGTCAGAAATGCGAACTTGTTGGGCCATTTAAACTGAGATGAGTTCGTATCTTATGAAAATTGGGCTAAAAGTTTCTAAAATGCTGATGGGCCACTATGTAGAAATTGTTTCTTTATGCTTATGCTTAGGACCATCATCATTTGGACTCAGTTAGACTTCTTGTCAGAAATGCGAACTTGTTGGGCCATTTAAACTGGGATGAGTTCGTATCTTATGACAATTAGGCTAAAAGTTTCTAAAATGCTGATGGGTCATCCTGTGTTTGGGCCCCTTATCATTTGAAGTTGTTTAGCCATGTTATCACAAATGTGTAAACCTGTTGGGCCTTTTCAACTGGGACAAGTTTGCACCTTGCAATAATGTGATTGAAGCTTTAAAATGACAAAAGGCCGACTTATATATTCCATGCATTGCACGCATACATGCTGACTGAGAATTTTAAAAGACACCATAGATTCTCGTTGGGTTAGGAAAGAGGGAAGACTCATCAAAAGGCCGATAGTAAACATGAGTGAATCAGAGAACGAGGTATCCCGTATGGATCAGTTGGAGACCAATCTCACCAAGGTTACTGAACAGTTGCAAGCCTTGACTACTGCTATAGCTAATATGGATGTGCCTCGTGCTGGGGGAAACTCTGAGAATGTGAGGCGTGAGAAGCCTCCAAACAGGTTGAGGGATGACATGGCTGAATATGCGGCAGGAAGAATAATCGGGTCTCAGGTAGAGTTGCAAAGCTCTGGGATCAGGTGGAATCGGTTACCCGTAAGATGAGGGGTAGGCATGAAGACTTGCTAGATTATGAGGCAATGACTTTTGAAGAACAGTTGCCAGCTCAATTCAAGATGCCTGATATGGCCAAGTTCAACGGGAATGGGGATCCGAGGGTCCATCTCCGACAATATGTTTCAGTTATGAGTTCAGTGGGTCTATCAAAGCGTCAGGTTCAGAAGATGTTTGGGATGTCACTTGAGGGGGCACCTGTGGTATGGTATCACAGCCTCGAGAGGAAGGTCAAAGATGATTGGAGGGCGTTGGCAGAGGCCTTTCTGGCTCAGTACGTAACAGATTTGGAGATCGATTTGTTGCTTCGCGACTTGGAGAATACCAAGCAGAAGCCGGAAGAGAGCTTCAAGGATTACGTGGACCGCTGGAGAAGTCAGCTTCTGAAGATGCAGACTCGGCCTTCGGAGAAGGACCAGATCAAAATGATCATCAAGGGCACCAAGCCCTCCATTTATGGCAAGCTAAGGAGGATGACTTCGATGATTGTTGATTTTCGACAGTTGAGGTAGACTGTCATGGATATTGAGGAAGAAGAAGCTGAGAATATGAAGTTCTATGGCATGAACAGGAGAACTATCGGAGGACCATCAGGTGTCAAGCCTGTTTCTGATGAGGTTGCTGCCATCAAGAACCGGCGTTTCTCCAACCTGGGTAGACCTTTGTCCAAGGTGCTTGAGAAGTTGGCAAGACAATGACTCCTAAAACCCTTAGAGGCTAAACCGTTTCCAAATCCTCCCCCACCACACCTCAACATAAACCGTTATTGTCACTTCCACCAGCAAAATGGTCATGAAACCGACAGCTGTACATGCCTCAGACACGAAATCCATGACCTCATAGACTCCCACAAAATACCCGACCCTGAAAAGAACAGCCCAACACATACCATAACCCCCTACCAAACTACCACTCTGTTCCACCACCCACCTACATGATCAACTCCGGCTTACCCGAAAACTTTGTCCTCCAAACTCTCAACCACTCAGTTTCTTTCATGGGGATGGGGGATGACAGCAGTGGAGAACCATAGGTCGAGGAAGAAGGCAATGCTGCGAATAATGAAACTGTTCTTCCTGGTTTATTTGATTGCAATCCTGCATTTTTAATAAAGACATTGATTTTGTCTACTTGTTCGAACCTTTTTCTTAATAATAAATAAGACGTTCATTTCACTTACTTGCCTGAGTCTCTACCTTTCAAGAAGAACAAGATAATCATTCAGGAGTTGGCTTCTCAATATGTGAGTTTGAAGGGAGAACTATACAAAAGACAAGTGAATGGCATTCAGCTGAAGTGTTTAAGAAAAGAGGAAGCTCGAAAGGCAATGGAAGCAGTACTGCCGATGGAAGTTGAGATATAGTCCATGCGGGTATTAGCAAAAACAGAGTTACTTGAACAAGAACGGGCCTCGTAGAGATTTGAATAGTTGGCATTGCTCGATAAGAAGAGAATGAAGTCATTGCATCATATGCAGATATACCGGGAGAGGTTGGCTCAAGCATTCAATAAGAAGGTGCGTCCTACCAAGATCAGAAATGTGATTTGGTGCTTAAGCCGTCGACAACAGACCCGAGAGGAAAGTTCAGACCAAACTGGGAAGGACCCTACATAGTCAAGAGGGTAATGGGAAACGGGGCAGTGAGACTGTTAGACTTAGAAGGGAACGAGTTCACCGAGCCAATCAACGTGGACAGGTTGAAGCAATATTTTGCATGAGAAAGAGAAGAAATAGAGCAGTTACTGGGAGAACTGGCAGAAGACCTAACCCAACGGGATAGGAAATCCATGCATGCATGCATATACGTAACGTACGTGTAATTTTTGTGTTTGTTCCGTGTTTGCAGGTTTCGAACAAAGAGAACTGCACAATCACCAGAAAAGAACCGGCAGAAGGAAACTATAAGTAGACCTAGGGGGCGACCAGAGACATGCATAGGCACATGGCGCCAATGATCACAATGAGGGGCTAACCCATCAGGAACAGGGAGTACCTCCACACATGGATACGTACACATCACATGCACACGTTTTTTTATTCTGTTGTTTTGTTTGTGTTTGTAGGTCTCAAAGAAAAGAAGGAAAAGCGGTAAAACACAAGCAAGAGAAACAAAATGGTATAAACAGTTTTTCAGGGAGGAATCCAAGAGGGCGGAGCACACATTATCAGAGGTCGAAAGGAAGAATGCCAGAAAAAAAAAAAAGAAAAAAAAAAAGAAAATCCTTGATGGTTAAGCATATGCTCGGTGATGATATTGTTTGCATTAGGGAGAAACCTTAGAAACGATAAGTGCGAGATGTGCTCTTATCCGGTACTCTGAATGGGTGATCTCGGCTGGACTCACGAGCACTTGATTATAGGATTTTAGCAGTAGAAGCCTGAGTGATCGGCGAGATGACTAGTTGAAGACATGGCGGATCAGTGAATGACCGTTTGCCTGGATGTCCATCCTGGTTTACTTATGCTACAATATATGATATGGTTGGAAACAAAGAAAAAGTCTCTGCAATGAAAAGAAAGGAAAAATAGACCGCCTATAACCGATAAGCGTGAAGCTACCTATTGGCGAGTATTAGGACCGCCATGAGGAGAAATGCTACCTTAAAGGGTAGGTGTGTCAAAGAAAGAAAAAGAAAGAAAAGAGAAAAAGAAAAAAAAAAGAAAAAAAAAGTTCAAAATAAAAGAACGAGACAAGAGAAAAAAAGAAGAAGACCATATCCTGTTGAGTGCGACGAAGTAATCACAAAGTGTGATCAAGACATCTAGGTTGGTTAGATCCACTGATCCGATTCCCTGAGACAAAATCATCGAGTTGGCTTACTTAAGGATTAAGCTGCGAAAGAGCCTTGGCACACACACACTAGGAGTCTAGTTCAGATCACTTATTCAGATAATCGGATCTGAGTGTATTAAGTACTTCGAAGGTTCTCTGGTTTCGACACGAAGCATCCGTTGAGGAAGAAAATATGTTTACTATCAGGATTATCTCGTGAGAGGCAACACATTATGTTGAAATGAACCGTCACATTGTCAGTATCAGTTTTGGGGATGAGTCCCAGGGGCGAGGCCCACATCAGCAACAATATCAGTTTTGGGGATAAGTCCCGGGGATGAGGCCCACATCAGCATCAATATCAGTTTTTCCGGGTATGGCACTCCGGGTATAGAGACATTATAGCGATGCCTCAGGTATGGGGTCTAGTATGTCGGGTATGGCACTCCTGGTATGGAGACACTATTGTGACACTCTGTGTATGAAGACGCAACAGAGACACCTCGGGTATGGGGTTTAGCATGCCATGTATTGCACTCCGGTATGGAGACGCAACCGCGATGCCTCGGGTATGAGGTTTAGCATGGCGGGTATGGCACTCCGGGTATGGAGATATTACTGCGACACTCTGGGTATGGAGACGCAATCGCGACGCCTCGGGTATGAGGTTTAGCATGCCGGGTATGGCACTCCGAGTATGGAGATACTACTGCGACACTCTGGGTATGGAGACGCAACCGCAACGCCTCGGGTATGAGGTTTAGCATACCGGGTATGGCACTCCGGGTATGGAGATATTACTGCGACACTCTAGGTATGGAGACGCAACTGCGACGCCTCGGGTATGGGGTTTTTAGCATGTCGGGTATGGCACTCTGGGTATGGAGACACTACTGCGACACTCTTGGTATGGAGACACAACCGTGACGCCTCGGGTATGGGGTTTAGCATGCCGGGTATGACACTCCGGGTATGGAGATACTACTGCAACACTCTGGGTATGGAGACACAACTGCGAGACTCAGGGTATGAAGATGCAACCGCTATACCGCGGGTATGGGGTTTAGCACGCCGGGTATGGCACAACCAAATCACCTTAATCCAAAGCAACAGGCAAGTCAAGTGGCAGCTGGCGATCCAAGTAAGTAAAAATGCATTGCATAAACTTTGATAGGATTGTCATTGTCACACACTGCACAAGTCCCATCAAAGTGGGGGCGACTGTAGGCACTGCATTTTTGCATATAAGTCCCGATGATGAGTCTCAAATGGAGACACTACCTCTTTAAAATGTGGAAGTCGCGGGAAACGGACGTCGGAAGGGAAGAGTCAGACATTGACATCCATTAGCCTCTGAAGCCAGCCCTTGAACACGCCCGAATGCCCCTGAAGTCAGCCCCTGAACACGCCCAAACCAGCCCCTGAAGTCAGCCCCTGAACACGCCCAAACCAGCCCCTGAAGTCAGCCTCTGAACACGCCCGAATGCCCCTGAAAACTGCCTCTGATACTTGCCCAATGAGTCCATTCATGCCCATAACCTTCCAAATTAAACAAAAACACATATTAAACACATGCTAAAATCAAGACAAATCACATTCCCTAATTAAAATATACAAATCAAATCTCATCAAACGCTTTCCTAATTCGATTAAATTACATACCTAAATAAAACAAATCAAATCAAATCAAATATATCATCTTCCTAATCAAATCAAATCATATCTAATCACTTCCCTAATTAAAAGATTTTTCCCTATCACGCACTAATTAAAAATATCTCCCATAATTACACAAATCCTTTCCCTTTTCACACAAGGTAAACCCTAGCCTTTGCCTATAAAAACAAGCCTTAACTCAACCTTGAAACCCTAGCTCATTCTCACGAAAACACAAAGAAAATAACCTAGTGACTCACGTCCAAAGCATCCAATAAACACCCCTCCGTGCCTTGAACAAGCCCCACACATTGCCTCACTCACGTAACAGCCTCTCACATTGCCTCACTCACGCACCCCCTGACAAGCCATTCAATCCACGCAAATCATACCCTCACGCAAGCCACTCAATTCACGTCACACACTGCCTTCAACACACAGCCTGCCTAAATCACGCATAAAGCCACTCAACTCACGCCACTGCTCTCCACAAACTGCCTCAGTTCACCCCCACAAACAGCCTCACACACTACCTAAATCAACGCCTAAAACACAGCCCCTGACCACCAAAACCAGCCCCTGAAACACAGCCCCTGACCACCGAAAACAACCCTTGAAACATAGCCTCTGACCATCGAAAAACAACCCCTGAAACACAGCCCATGACCACCGAAAATAGCCCCTGAAACACAGCCCCTGACCACCAAAAAAATCCCATTGAAATACAGCCCCTGACCACCGAAAACAACCCCAAAAACTGCACTAAAAACCCGTAAAAATGACACAAAAACATTAGCCAATACCCCAAAAAAACTGCACCTCCAATACCCCCTCAAAAGACGCAAAAACAGTCCCTTACTTACCATAAAACAGTGACCAGAAAATACAACAAAAACAGCAGCAAAACGGAGTAAAAACAGCAGCCCAAACAGCGAAGCGATGAAAGAAAACATAAATCAGTGAACCGGAAGAGTTACAGAGTGTTAGCCCTTCCGACAACCGCGTACCGCACTTTCGTGAGACGACAAAAGAGGTTAGACCTGAGGGCACCTTCTTTATTTATTATCCTTTATTTTCTTTTATTTTAGTACTTTATTTCATATGAGTATTGTGGATTGGTGCATGATGTGATTTTCGGATGAACGGAATATGTGTTCTCTCTTATAGTATATCGGATGGAAACCCGGACATAAATTCCGTAGCCGAATCCGAATGGACGGTATTGCGGTTTGCACTCGGGATACAATGTCACGTACCACTTGAGAGATTCACATGTTTCGTTTCATCCAACCTTGCGTTTTAAGCATGATTTAGTCTAATAAGTTATTTATTTTTAAACATGATTATAATATTTCTTTATGCATGATTTAGTTATTTTTCTTTTGCAATAGGAATTTAATTTACGTTTATGTTTAGGATGTTATTTATTCTTTGTGTTTGATAATTCAAAATGCTCATTGTGTGATATCGTATGCTTGCCGTTATAATGACCTACTTTTAAAGCATGCAAACTTAGACATAGGATTTACTTTGGTGAATGCGAACTAGATCTAAGTTACTCTTGAGCATATATGTTGCGTAGATTCGGTTAAGTTATTGCACAAATCATTTCATTACAAGTGGCATAAGTAAGGGACCATTCCGAACCCAACAGTTTGAGGTCTTCCCTTGTGAGGGGTGAGTGCGACCTTAAATCATTTCCCAGTTCACACTGGGTGGCGACTCCATTTTATTTCTCCGGTTTAGTCCCCCACGGGCTACTCCGTACTCCAACCGGGCCGCGAGCATGGAACAGCGTCGCCGATTTCTGTTGTCTACAAAACTATTCTTAAAGTAATTATTTATAGTCGTTGGTTTTGGAATATAGTCGAATTCCTGTAACCTAGAAGACTGGCACATGTCGTATATTGGAATTGGAGTTCCAATGGTTTAACTCAATGTACCATGAGTTTTGGAAACTCGTATAGACATGTAGGTATTCATCGAAGCGAATATTAAATGACTCATAGGTGATTCCTAATAGTTGGAAGTACACACCACCGTCAATAGGAATCTCCTAGAGTCGAGTAGCATATGTAATCATTGATTATATGATATCATTAATTTGTGTGAGATCCTCCACTATTTGATGCCATGTATGTCAGAAATCTTTCATGGTCTGGCCTCTAGATGTTCGTTGGGTGTGGACCTATGCACTCAGTAATCAAGTGTGAAGCAAGATAGGATCTGTCGGCCCGTATGTGTACCATAAGAGGTTTAGGTATCCATGTGAGTAAAGTCACAATTCTTAAAAACTTTGGCAAAAGCCGACAACCTGGGGTGGATCGCATCAGTTGTAAAGAATCGTGGACATGTCGACATAAGAAGTGCGCCTTGGAAACTTGATGGTGTATTCTATGTTTCCTAAGCACAACTCGGATAGCCTACGACGGAGGGATTGTTAAACATATGTGATGACCTCGACTTATATAGTTCAGAAAGGTCATTCGTGTTCTTCGCAAATTCAGAGGTGGTCGAATTGCGTGCATATTAGCTAGACTTATATGACGAATGTGTCTGAACTTAGAGACTCCCAATATGGAGTGTACTCGTTGAACACCTGGGTAGCCGATTATTTTTTATAAAAGATAATATTCGATATTATAATTATCAACTAAGATAATCAATTGTTATTGGATAACTTTGATTATTTACTTTGACCTAATTGGATTAATTGGATTAATTCAATAAATTACACAATGGCTTAATTGTAAAATCATAATTATCTCTACCATTTGAGGATATTATGGTAATTGTGAGTATGTAATAATTGGTGGTTTTGGCTTGATTTAATTGGATTAAATCAAGGTGGCAAATATTTAACTAATCCATTTCCTAATCTTTTGCTTGATTTAATTAGATTAAATTAAAGTGAGAGACAATGGAGATTAGTCACACCTAATTATACATATTTGGACAAATTAGATTAAGCCCACTTAAAAGTTGATTACAACTTTTATTAATTAAAAATTACCTAAGTTTTGCTATAAATAGCAAGCTTTAGGAAGGTTTCAATTACAAGTAAAATTAAAAACAAGTTCTTAGAGAAAATAACCTAAGTGAGAGAAGTGTTTAGAGAAGCTTGTGAGGTCTCTACAGCATTTCATCTAGGAGAAATGAAGATTGGATCTTGAAGTGAAGCTTGCTAGCATTGGAAATCAAGGTTGGATCTTGAAGTCAAGGTTGCACACCTTGGAGGTTCTCCAACAATTTCAACAAATGAGAAGTAGATTGGATCTTGCATCAAGCTTACTAGGTAATGTTTGATCTTCTCCTAAGCTATGTTCATTTGTGTATTAGATGCATGATCAATAGCTTAATGTTGAAATAAGGCTAATCAATTGTGTTAGGATACTTTAGAAGTATAAAAAAAAACATGCTTATATTTAGGTCAAAGATGTGTATGTTGGACATGAAACAATTAATTAAAGTTTGGAACTCTAGATTAAAACTTAGAGCTATGGCTACCATTCTAGAATTACTTGACCACCTTTGGGTGACCTAGAATTGTTCACGAGATATTTTTTATTGGGATTCCAATTTGGTTTGTGTATTGGATTCAAAATTTACGCAAATGCGTATTTTAAAATAAATTTATGTTTTTGTAAAAATATTTGATTTTTTGAAAAAACTTGATTTTTATTCTCTTACATGTGTTGATGTTAGTTTTGAAATTAAAACTTAATTTTGGGTGTTTTTGAAGTGTTTAGGGAAGACAGGAAAAAATTAGGATCAAAGACACTAATTCCTTCAACTCCCTGGAATGTGAGCTGAAGGAAATGTAAACAAAAGAAACAATTTAAATAAAAAAAAATGAAATGGTTACTGGCGCACTGTAGCACACATAGTGCGCGCATGCACTGTAGCACGTGCGTACGCGCTGCGCTCGACAATTTTCTTTTGCTTTGTTATGGAGCTTCCAGACTCTAATTTAGTCCCGATTTTTTCCTATACACTCGAGATGGAATATAATATTTCATAAATAATTTAAAATTACACCCATACTTGATTTCCATGGGTTAGACCCATTTCCGCTGCCCGGGGTACCGATCCGACCCTAGGGGTTCCACAACTGCCCCAACAGATGCTACATTCTCATCTTTGGCCATTAGAGTACCCCAGCAGCTGTATCTACCATTTTCTTCATCATGTAAGAGTGTCCATTGGTGAAGGTCTGGACTTGCAACCATTTTATGATCTCGGGATGTGGACATTGAAGTATCAGGTCTTTGTACCTCTCTCATTCCTCGTATAAGGACTCTCAATCATATTGTGTGAATGACATGATGTCATTACGCAGCTTTACTATTCTAACGGGAGGAAAATATTTAGCGAGGAACTTGGTGGCCAAGTTTGCCCATGTAGTAATAGACCCTATTGGTAGTGACTAAAGCTATCCATTAGCTTTGTCCTTTAGGGAGTACGGGAACATACAAAGGCGAACTCCTTCTTCTGCCCTTTTGTTGAAGTTGAAGGTGCTCCAAGAAGCTACGTATGTGAGTATTTGGATCATTCGGCCCACCCACAAACTGCACTAATTATTGTATCATATGGATATAGGTTTTAATATCGCACGCGTTCGCCTAAAGAAGAAGTAGGACGATACATGATATAAGTCCATCTATGATCGGTATCGTCTTGTCCCGAATTAGAATTGGCACTGCTAAGCCCAGTGGTTCAGGCTGATGATCATTCATGATGCTGGAATTCAAAAAAATAAAAAGAAAGGTAAAAAAAAAAGAGAGGTGTTTAGCTAAACAAATACAGCATTATCATAATATTAAACCAGAAAATAAAATAAGTTTCCGGCAATATTGTCAAAAACTTGATCGTGATTTTTTATCACACGTATCACTCAAGTAATATAGTGACAAAAGTCAGATAGCGTACCCATAATGACTTATTATTACTATTATTAATACTAAAACTAACATATTTAACTAAAATTTAACAAATGATTGGGGGAAGATTAAACTATCTTAATTAGCTGAGAAGTAACTAAAGAATAAATAAACAACTTTTGGGAGAATAACTTATATGATAAAAGAACCTAGGGTTGTAACTTCACATAAGCACACAAACAATGGGTTCATGCATTTTTCATTCAATTGGATTGTTTATAGACATTGTATTTTTACACATAATCTGATGATGAGTCTCTTTTTGGAACATGCCTGAAAGGTTTGGGAAAGTTTTCGGAGTTAATACTGAAGGGGAAATAAACCCCAGAAGATCAAAGAGAACAGCTGAAGTCCTATTCGGACATCACTTATGTCCGGTCGGATGTAAAATTAACCATCATATATTGCGGATATGACTAATTCTAGCGGTATATGTGTCGGGTTTCCAGATTAGTATAAGGATTCAATCTCCTCTTTCATTCTTTCCATAAATAGTTATTTACTTTTTAATCACTTTCCCTAACTATCGGTTTTCTTATCTATTGCTTTTCTTATCAAATGAGATCATTTCTTAATAATTTCAACCTTTACAAAACACAAAGGGGAGGAATGAAAAATGGGAGGATAAGGAGAAAGCAATCAAAGAGTGCCCATAAAACCACTAGTAAAAACTACAAAAAGAAATACCTCAAACAGAGTAACTATAGTACTCTCTCCAACAAAGACCAGACAACTAACCCAGCCTTCAAAAGTGTTCTCGGAGCCGAGAAACGCTTGAGGTGTGACCTGAGGGCCCTTAAACCTTAAACTATGTATTTTAATTTCACAATTTTACTGACGCGGTATATCCGATCAGAATTCCTATAAGTCCGATCAGATATACAATAGTCATAAAGAAAATCCGGCCACTCAACTGGCTATATCCGGCTATCTATTTTCCTTAATATATAGGATGGAAACTCGGACATAAATTCGATAGCCATTCCGAATAGACGGTAGTATGGTTTGCACTCAAGACATAATTCCACATACCACACAAAAACAAATTTGCATGGTCTTACATCTATATTCATCTCGAATCTGTTTTCTTATAATTAGTTGGTTATTTATTATTGTTATTGCTCTAATCATTTTTATGTTGTAATGGTTGTTATCTGGATGTAATCATGTGTTTCCAGTCCTTCTGGTTTACGCAGCAAGTCCGACCATAATTACTTTATGAAAGTCCGATCGAAAATACAAGGGCAACATATATCATGTTGGATATGAGATATATCTGACCGAATCCATTTTATTCATTATTGCTGTTGTTTCTTTATTACTTTTATGGTGTGCATGTTGCATGAAATATAAACTGTTCTGTGTGATTATTACATTATAAGACATGTGGATTCTCTTTTGAACCTAGATATTATACTGGCATGAGTAAGAGACCATTTCAAATCGAAATAGGTTTAAAGTCGGACCTTGCGAGGGGTGTAATGCGGCCTTAAATCATTCTCGGTATCTTATACGGGGTGTTGACTCCTTTATTCTCCGGCTAGTCCCCTGTGGGTTTTCCGTACTCTCTACGGGCTGCGAGCCTAACAATATCGTGGTCTCCAGTATCATACGCATAGCAGTAAACTCCACTTCGCTCCTACATATGACCACTCCACTGGGGATAGAGAATCGGTCCCAAAAAATATCTTGTAGTACCATGGCAAGACTGAGGTGAATCATGTCTTTATATTTTTTGCATACCCTCCAAACCCGATGTGGTCACATATCATGAAATGGCTTTCACTCAAGGCGGTGGATCGCTATGTGATGATACACATCACTTGTTGGCACATACTCTTGAGGTATAAAAAAGACGTGTCCATTGGTCGTTCAAACCCTTGGGTGGGGAGACCTAGTTACGGACAACTCTTCGCTAATGACAGCCTAAGTCTGGCTCTAGATAAGCCCACATATTGCTTGTGTTTGGGCTCTAACCATTTGAAGTGGATTGATCATTTTACCGTGGAATGTAAACTTGTTTGCCTTTTCAACTAGGACAAGTTTGCATTTCATGATAATTGGGTCAACTACTTTGAAATGTTTATGGGCTAACTTGTATGAAAACCTCGTTGAGCCTATAATATTTAGCTAAGGTTTAAATATTCCAAAGCATGAGTCTGATACCTATGCTAGCTTTCGTGCAGAAAAATATACGTCTTGTCTTGACCCACTTGAATGTTCCTAAATATTTCCTGACCTATCCCAAATAATCATGATTACAAAGGTTCCAATTCATCATTTTTACGTAATGGCGCGATCCTCATATTAGGCTTAGTCATTCTGTAAATGGGCTACCTTTGTCTTTTAACGATGGAAAAGAATTGAAATAGCCAAGGTTCATTTTTTTAACATAAACGAGAATGAGTTTGTGTACCCCCTATTGGTGAATAAGCTAAACCAAACCTAGGACATATATAGGAATTTCCACGTGTATATAGCCTTTTTAAAAAGTTAAATTATTTAGAATATCCTTATTTTTTAAACAAAATTATTTTGTTCCTTTCATAATATAATTTAAAATACTTAAATTAATTTTGTAATTTTTAATAAAATTTCATTGGAAACCAAACAATTAAATTTTTTCAGCAAAAGCTCAATTAGTAGAAGTTTTATTTGAAAAATCTATATTTGGAAAGCTTTATCAAAAGAAGCCTTATTGACTTAGGGTTGAACCTTTCTTATAATCGAGAATAAGGATTTAAATCTCTCCATCTGAGTTATAGAAATATAATTTTTCCTTCCTTGAGCACTTTGATTTTTTAGTTGAGCATCAATTACAACACATATTAAGTCACGGACACGAGTTACGACTGACTTATTGGATTTTTTAATTGGGATTCAATTGTGATATATAAAAGTATGTTCCTACAAATATAGGATTAGGAATGATAAAATTCCAACAGTTTCGAGATCTATGGGGATTCATTTTAATTGGGACGGGTTTAAGGCCCCAAAACGTACAAAATTCGAATTAGGTCGGGTTTGGAGCCCCAGATTCAATTTTGGCATCCGAATTGGGATGAACCCCGAACTTGAGAAAAATTTCTAATTTTTGATTTTTTTTTTAAAGAAACTAAAATAATATATACATTACAAACAAAAAGTCTATCACCTTATTATATGATTTTCACATAAAAGTTACAAATTAACAATAAAGTGAAGATCGGGTCCCCACTTATTCCCCATCCTCATTCAGGAATAATAGGAAATATCCTCATTCGGATAATTTCGGGTTCAAGGTGTTAAAGTATATGCCCTCAAACCTGTTATGAATGTTATGGTTTAAGGAGTAATATTTTATATTACATTTTATTATTTATTAATAAAAGACATTTGATTTCTTCACATCGTTACATCCATACTTTATATGTATATTCCAAGGCATTATGTCAAATGAATAACTTTAATCCAAAAAGACGTTTGTAATTATGAGACTCAACGATATTTATATGAATAATTCTCAAATTAAGTTTTTGGAAAATGTGATAATTATACAGGATAATAATATATCACTCGACCAATATTATTGTGTGTCGTCTAGATTGAAATTTGATGTTAATAGAATGGATGATGAATCTCATATAATAAGAACACAAACAATAGATGTCTTCATTAGTATAATGAAATATCGAATTCACAGAAGCGTAAGATCACATGGTACTATTGTCTAAGGTAATTGATCTTCGTAATAATATATTAGTGTCGTTATATCATCTAACCTGAGATCACATGTTGACTTGTATGATAGTGCTCATGATTCACTAGTATATCATTATTCGACTAGCCACATCTTATGAATAAATCCTAGATAGTCTTGAGCTAATTACACATGAAGTCATATGTCCTTCCAGAAATTATTTGATAGCTTTAATAATAAAAGTTAGAGATGTTCCGAGAAAACTTAAAGATGTGGATACAAGTCTTTGGCCAAAGCAGTCGATATCTTAGAGATATCAAATCCATAAGATTGAGTTTTGAAATATATCTAGTGGTAAGGATTCGAGCTAACCATGATCCCAGACTCGATAAGGGAAAATAATAGAGATGACATGATCGAAGTGTATTCTAACATGTTCATATATTTTTCCACTTCATTCATCGACTAGGAGCTATGGCATGCTGCTAGGCGTTTACCCATGGTCTAAGGGATATTATATAGATGAAATATTAAAGAGTTAATATCATCCCACTGCTACTCGATAATGAGCTTAGGAAGCTCGTATAAATACAACTCTCGTCTATGTTACAAATTCAATGATGTTTATTAAAAGTTAATAAGTAATTATTTTGGTAATAATTATGAAAATTAGATTTTTAATTAAAATAAGATTTCCTAATAAGATTAGGATATTTAGAATATTTCGGAAATATTAATTTTATTAATAAATTCGAAATATAAAATAAAATTTAGATTTAATTACTTAAATAAATATTTGATATTTATATTAAATAAGTTAAATTTAATTAAATGTAATTTTGATTAATTATTAATTAAAATAAAGTAAGTTAAAATTAATTAATTAATTATTGGGCCAAAATAATATTTAATCTATTGGTCCTTAATTTAGTGGGCTAGCACCCTAATTAGTCAAGTCCTAATTTAGATTAAATAAGGAAGTCTTATTTAGTTAAGTTTCCTAATTTAATTTGGGTATGAATCTTAAAGCGATCAAATTTGATTTGGAGATATCTTGGATTGTCCTTGTTGTATTGGCAAACCCTATACTATATATATGTATGATTTTCGACCAAGGGGAGCAATTCTCTCCCTTGGCCGAAATTTTACTCTCTCTATTGTTTTGTTCAAATTTTGTTCTAAGGTTTTTTCAAGGAAAATAGTATTTTTTTTTTATCTTTAATCTAGACTTCAACCATCCAAGAAAGAAAATAGTTTTCTTTGTTCTCAAAGTGGGAGCAATTTGTTGATAGAAGGGATCCAGTGTGCCAAGTTTGGTGCACTACTATGAGGGAAAATCGAAGAAAGGAAAATTCAAGAAAGGCTCAAGAGTAGAAAAACATATTCTCGTATGTTTTACCATTGTTGAATTTATTTCTATTGATAAATAAATATTGATTACATGTTTGTTTAAAATTAATTTTATTAATTTTATTAGCATAATTTGTTTATAACAAGAAAACATAATCATGATCCTTAAGTGGTTTTGGAAGAAAAATTTAAATTCTAATCACATGTATGCTTCTGCGCTAACCCCAAAACCTTACACATAACGGATTCAAAGATCCCTAAATAATTCGGATTCGGTTTCGGGGACCATGATCTCCGCCCCATTGTCATCCCTACATAAGATACACCTATCAAAGACTTATCATAATCTGTAGCTATTAATGATGTTCACTATGCAAGAATATCAGTCAAAAAAACAACAACATAATCAATACTCCATAGAACTAGACAAGGCCATATGAACTGGAAATCGACTAACAACAGAGATAACACTAGTGGCGTTTTGCTATAGCCATGTGCCGACCTAATGTTGGTGGTCCAATAAAAGCAAGGGGTTTTATGATTAGTAAATTGTATATGTTTTATGCATGTACAACGTTTGATCATATTAGTCAAAGCAATCAAAGCGTCCGTGCATGTTGTGTGAGTGTAGCTATAGGCTACAGCTTTATTTTTTTTATAGTTTAATTTCTGCAATAACATTGTCATTTTCTTATCAATTAAGTACTATCTTTGAATAATTATACGCTTTCCTTCCTTTCCAGGTTGGTAAAGCTTAAATGTTATATATAGGTCAAGCCTCTCATGGATTAGGGCTGTTGACGACTATTTTTCGTTCCAGGGGTAATTCATGAAACTTACTCCTCGAACAAACCTCCTATAAGCAGAGAATTTGTTTGATTAGTTGGAAACCAAAGCAAATTTAGCAAGCAAATAAGAAATCACAGAGAAAACAAAGGATTTAACGTGATTCGGTGGAGATTGACCCCAACTTACGTCCACGGATGCAAAGAAATAAATTTTTATTACCACCTCGGGTCAGGCCGACATGCTCTATCTCTTTCTAATACTAAGCTTTTTAGAGCTTTTACAAACGGTCAATATATAAATGGACAGCTAAATGAATTAACCAACCCTTGAAATTGAGTATTCACTGACTTTATATAGTGTGTCTAGATCTACTATTACACCAATTCATGAGGTCATCTCACGTCAACGAGCCAACCAACCCCTACATCTGAGTCTTCAACCCCTTTATATAGGCTTCTAAACCTACCGTTACACCAACTCGTGACGTTAGCTCATGTCATTCTTTCATTGTCGCCTAAATTCCATTTCCAAACTATTCTGCAAATAGTAGTTCTGGCCACCTAACACAACCACCCTCTGCCATCTGAAAAACCATCATTGTCACCTTTACCCTCTGCTACACATTCTGCCCCTGTGACAGCCTGCATTTCAACCACTCCCAAATTGTTCTGTGTGTCAACGGATAAGTCTCTGACTTGCTCCCATCGTATCGGCCTTTTGGGGGCTCAGACTTTCTCGTAGGGCTTACGTCATTCATATGTAAACACAAGATATTACGAACCCTGCCTAGGTCCCCGGGTCGGCATGCCGAGGTGATTGATGTTGGATCCTCTTCCTCTATTCTTTCTCAGGTCGGGTCAATAGTCATGGACCACGTCGGGTCCGCCTTCACAGATGTTTAAGTTCAACCGGTTTTGATACCTTCTTACCAGGTCGGGTCAGTATCCCAACCTATCCTCCTCAAATGGTTCTTCCCATAGACATCCCTCTATGCCTCGAGCTCGAGCCCTTCTGTCTGGCCTCTCATCCTCACCAGGACCTTGGACCCCCCCACCTTGTTAAGTGTAAAAAACTCATTATATCCCTCTCCAGGCTTTTGAGTTCTTCGGGGCTTAAAATCACCATCAACAATGATTTTTTTTTTTTATGTCCTTCACTATTACTATTTTATATGTGTACATTAGGATATTTCTCAAACCCTTTTATAACGGGAATATTAAATATTGGGTACCACCTTTTAATCACTATATACTAAGCTATATATACACACACAACACGAAAGAATTTCACTCTCGTGCATTGTATTAGTTTATCTTTTGCCAAACTTTGCCCTTAGGGGCATAACCGAATTGGTAAAAATAAGCGGGAAAATAAGCGTAACCCCCTAATGTTTGAAAAAACTAATCGAAACCGTCTAATTTTATAGCCAATCCCCCTACCTTCTAAAAACACTCTAATCGAAACACTCTAATTTTAAAGCCAATCCCCCTACCTTCTAAAAACACTCTCTCTCAGTAAAGATATCAAGTAGGGTTGGCAGAAAATCCCAATTCTCAAATTTCGATTGGGATCCTATCCCATTCGATCCAGAATTCAAGATGATTTTTCGTACCGAATGAAAATTTCGGTCAGGATTCGGGACCATACATTGTCCCGAATAAAAATTGGGTCGGGATTTGGGACTTTTTTTTATCCTGAATCCTGAATTTTAACCTTAAAGTCTGGAATCCCGATTCCGATCAGGATTCGGGATCCTGCACCATTCGGCCTGGGATTATTTTTTGTCCCCGTTCAAAAAATTGATCGGGATTCGGGATAATTTTTTCATCTCAAATAGTAATCGGGATGGGACGGGATGAGACTCGGTAGGGATGAGACGTCTCGATTGTCATCTCTACTATCAGGGAGGTTTTGTTATAACATTAATGGGTTTTATTTAATTTTTAAATATCATAGGGTTTCAATTAATTTTGTAAAATATCAGAATTCTCATATTCCCAAAATAACCACTTTTAAAACAAAGCTCTCATGTTCAATTTTAATACCTTTTATCTTTAAAAAAAGAAAAGAAAGAAACACTTTCTTTTGCCAAACTATGCACGTCAATGATATGTCTAGAAGTAGTACTATAAAAATTCAAAATTTTGATCATGCTTCTAAGAGAAATGCCGAATATATAAAAAAATTTTAAAGGCATATATATACCTTTGATCAAATTGATAATATATATATATACTAGTGCGTCCCCGTGTCTACGGCACGGTATTACAAAATTTACAGAGAGATTAAGATTATGTTATTTAATTTATTTATAATGAAATGATTTTATTTTTTAATTAAATGATTTTATTTTTTAATTTATTTGGTAGCTTTCATTTTCCATTAATAAATGGTTTTATTCTTTAATTTATTTGGTAGTTTTCATTTTCCATTTTTATACAGATTCTATAATGAAATGACTTTTTATCAGCGGTTAGATTATAATGAAATGATCTGAACCGCCAATTAAGCCACATAAAGATAGTCATTCGATTCATTATCTCTCTTAATCTTAACCATCTGTTACACTCTCTTTCCTCTCACACCATTGTGCTTTATAATATATATATATATATGTATGTATATATATGTATATGTATATGTATATGTATATGTATATGTATATGATTCAATCAAATAAGTACTTCAAAAAAGAAGTCACCAAATCACTTCTCATCAAATTGATACAATATATTTTGGAAAGCCCACGTTCTCAATTTTTTGGGTTACTAATTTTTGTTATGTTATCTCATTTGTTTAGTGTTTCCGTGCTCTTGCACTCCATTTACAAATTTAAAGTTATAGGACCTGAAAAAAAAAAAATCAATTCTGTTCAATTTAAAAGAACAAAATTTACTCAAAACATTGACACATTCACAAAATGATTTTTTACTCCCAAATATAAGAACGTCGAATTAATAAAATAACTTGTTAAGTCTGAGATCGATCCAAAAAGAATAGATTTAGTAAAATTAAATAATAATTCGATTAAAAAAAAATTGAATTGATTGAAGTGATGAATGATTTTTAAATTGGAATACAACAATAAATTAAAATAATGGAGTTAGATGATCCACTCTTAATAATCTTACTTTTTATAATATATAATTGTCATTATTATCCAATTAATTTATTTCAGGAATAAATTATGTAAAAACATAAAAAAAAAAAAAAAAAAATCAGCCATGTAATTAGTGACAATATTTGTGTATTACAACAAAGTTTGACAAATTAAAACACACAAGAGGTGAAACTCCACAAATTTTCAGAGAGAAAACTATGAAGCAGACTAAGTTTCTAATGTGCTGAGCACCTCTATTTATAGTAGAGAGCTCGACATCCTCTATGTAATTTGCAAATTGCATGTTTGATGGGAATTGACAATCATTTTTTTGTTTTTGTTTATTTTTTTAATAATTAAAATTACATGCAACATACTTTGAAATTTTCATCAATTTCGACCTTGAAAGCATCAAAATTAGAACATCTTTTAGAGAAAAATTATAGATATTTGAGTCTTTTTCATCTGAACTGGAATTGGCTCAATTCGATAACGTAATAAAAAGTTATGGCCAAAATACAAAATTTGTGCAAAGTTGGAATTTCCAAAATTGTACACTTTTAGAACGCCCTTTCAAGTTTCTGGCCTCCAAAAAGTTATTGTTTTCTTACGTGAAATAATACTTTGGATGCATAACTAGAAAAATAGATGTGATCTTTTGGATTTTGGAGGTCATAAACCTGAAAGACGTTCTAACAGTGTATAATTTCGGAAATTCCAATTTTGCACAATTTTTTTTTATTTTGGCCATAATATTTTACTCCAATATCGGATTGATGCGATTCCAGTTCTAGATGAAAGAAGACTCAAATATCTACAACATTACTCTTTATAAGATTTTCTAGTTATGAGGTTTGCAAGGTCAAAATTGATGAAGAAACCAATATGTATTGCATGTAATTTTAATTATTAGAAAATAAAATAATAAAATAATAAAAATTGAAATGTCACAAAGGTGGATTGTAACAAATGTTTACAAAATGATCACAAAAAAATGAAAAAAAGTCAAAAAATGAAAAAGAAAAAAATAAATTAGTAAAAATTTGTTGTTTGTATTTGATTTGGAAAATTGTAATTAATAATTGAATGATGAGCGCTTCTACTATAAATAGAGGTGCTCACCTCTCATTTTCTTCATGCTTCTTTCATTTTCTATCTTGAAGAATTCGGAAGAAGTATCTTATGTGCTTTATTTTTCTTGTACTCTTTTTTCTTTCAGTAATAAAATTATGCAAGTTTTTTTTTCAAATCATTAGTAACTAATTCTTTCTACTAGGATAAAGGGTGAAACTCTAAATATGAGAATATAAATTAATCTTACTTATATTATAATATATGAATTGTAATCTGAAGTCTAATATTTAATATTCTCTTATATTTACCGGTGTCTTTATTCTCTGTTAACAATCAAATCTTCGTTGACACAGTTATATTTTACCTCATATTATATGAGAGAGTAATTTAAATCTGGATTAATTACTGATAAACTTTGTTATCGCCTTTATGGCTAGTTTTATTTATTTGACATAATTGAATACTTAACTGGACTTGTTATAAACAAATATTATCACCGTCTTTATGGCTGGTTTTATATGTTTTGGCATAATTAATTCCTGAAGTAAATTAACTGGGTAATAATGAAAATTTATATATTATAAAAAGTAAGATTTCTCTATATTTGAAATATCAAGAGTGGATCCCCTAGCCCCAACATTCTAATTTATTGTCGCAGTTCAATACAAAATTGTCCATCACTTCAAACAATTCAGCCTATTTTGTCACTTGAATTATTATTTTATTTTACTAAATATATTCCCTATGGATCAACCCCGGACTTAATGAGTTATTTTATTATTTCAACAATCTTACACTTGGAAGTAAAGAACCACTTTGTGATGTGTCAATTACAATTGTAAATAATCATAAATTTCGTTAATTAGAAGCCGAACTGAAGAAAGAGAGTAAACTCGGATAAAAATGAGAAGGCGACGATTCAGAGAGAGTTGTTTGATTGAGTTGATTAAGAAAAAAGTCATTTTTCTTTATATTACTTACTCTTTTTTTTAAGATGTATGATTTTAGTAGAAATTGCATTATGAACTTTGACTTTGAAGGCGAATTGAATTTTTAAGTTGTAAGTCGACTGTTACTTCAGAATTAATTACTATAATTTATTTAATTTTGTTTATTTGTAATCCAAAATTTATAGAGCTTAACAAGTTCCTTCTAAAAGTTAGAAGTTTACTTGATTCATTATTGACTATTTTAATATAATAACTTATTCTGAGAGTTTGATTGATTTGATTAAGAAAAAAGTCATTATTTTATATTGTTTATTTTTTTAGGATGTATAATTTTGATAGAAATTACATCATTAATTTTGAATTGTAAGGCTATTTTTACTTTTCTTAAATAATTACTATAATTTGTTTAATTTTATTTGTTTGCAATCCAGAATTTATGGAGATTAACAAGTTCCTTTTAAAGGTTAGCAATTTTCTTAATTCATTAATGATTATTTTAATATAATAAATGATGATTTCTCCTAATCATTATTTCATTTCCATTAAATACTTTAGGTTAGCCTATTAATAGCTCCCAAAATAATATTTTCCTCATTGTTATTTGTTTTCTCTTAAAATCTTTATATTAGCCTCTATTTGAAATCTTATTTTCTTTTCAAATTGATTTAAATCATATATATTATTTTTTATTTTAAAAATTATTCATATTGAATAAATCAGAACATTTATTATTCGGAAATTCACCCAAATTTAAATTAATTAAAAAAAAATTGCTTATACCAGGACATATATTATTATTCAGAAGGAATTGTATTGACGAAAAGTAAATTAGAAGAAGATTAGAAGATAAAAACGATTGCAATTTCAGTTAAGATATTTATTTCACCACCAGTTGGTCTCTTTCTATTACATGATCTATTCATCCTGCATATATTGATTTATTCATAAAAAGGAGAAAAAAAGAAGAAAGGATTAAAAATAAAAAAGAAACCAAGCCGTTGTAGTTAATGCCAGTAAAAAAAGAGCAATAATAGTCTAAACAATCGTTTAATTAATGTAACGTAAGCTTATTTAGATTCATTGTTAACAAGTTTCCATTTTAGAGTGTCATGCCACTCTAATAATACCTAGAATTGTTCTTGATATCTTCATTTGTGGATGCTTTGATTGGTGTTGTGATTAATATGATTAACGTTGAGAAAATTGGATTCAAGCATTAAAAATGATAATTTCGTGTTATGTTTCAGGTCTGAAAGATTCAAAATTTTGTAATGAAAAATATGATGTTTAAATGTGTTGGATGTGTATTGGGTATTAGAATAATCACCGAAAATTATTTCGGAGTGAAAATACATGAAAATGGTGAAAACAACATTACTGAGTAACTTTTGAGCTAATCGGGTAACGGTTTCCCAAACAGTGAATTGATTATTGTTTGGGCAACCCATGAACTGCCTAAGTACTATTGGGGCTGACCTGGACAGCTTCGTATGGTATTGGTTGGTCGGTTCAGTCGTAAATGCGTTTTATGTTATTTTGCATAAAAATATTTTCGTAAACGTTTCGCGGTGTTCTCTAAAATATTTATGTCGTTACTTGATATCGAATAAAACATTTAGGTGAAATATGAATGAATTATTCATATTTGATATTAAATAATTTATTTAGTAAGTTTAAAAATTTTAAAGTTACGATTTCACCTGAACCACGCTTCCGCCGCATAAAACCCTAATAAAATGGTATCAGAGTGAGTCTGATCCTACATTCATTACATGTTTCATACTTGATATTTGATATTTAATCTAATTTTATTATTTTCACATGCATGTGAAAATAATTTGATTAATTTTGGATTGTTTGACAATTTAGAAAAATCTCAGTTAAATAAAGCATTAAAGTGACTAGTATTATGAATACTTATTTCTTGGTTTGTCTTGTTAATACGAATATAAATAAATTTTATTGCTATATCTGAGAATGTACCAAATTTGTGAGGATATAGTCGATTGAAATTTATTTGTACCGGATATATATTTGATATTAAATAAATTTAAGTGAAAATGGATTCTTAAACGTGCCAAAGATGTCAGGATTACATCAGTAGCTTGAGTTTATCATTGACAAGTCTAGCCTTGATACGCCTCTTGTAAATGTGTCAAAAGTTCCATAACGAGAAATGATCAAGTCCAAAATTAGGAGTCACAATGAGTGTGATTGATAAATGAGTTGTCTACCTGTAAATATACGTAAGCTAGAACGTGCCAAAGTTATGATCGAAATATATTCATGGGGCTTTCTTCCCATTATAAATTTCAATTTAATTATTGAATTCTTATTTTCCGTTGGGGATTACGGTATTACGTAAAGTAGTGGGAGGAACTGCTAGGTTAAGAATCCATAACTAATATAACGACCGTTAATTTCGTCGACCAGTGATCTCGACTACTGGTTCATTCTGAGACGAATGTTACATAACATAGTTAAGTGGGACACATATACGCTAATGAAAAAAATTTTGGGATAAGCAATATATTTTCAAGATACCAATATGACACGGTACGATATTTCACTCCGGACAGTCTATATTATTTCGGCCGTAAATTTTTCGTACGAACTCCGATTTTTATGAATTTTATATCGCCGAAAAGCTAAAACCGAGAGATACAACTTTCAAGTTGAGCATATTGCCAAATTCGAACCCGAAATAAGTCAAAAATCGCAAGTTCAGTGACTGCTACAGTAAATTCCGGATTTGTCTAGAAAAAAAATGAGGTGGCTTAATCTTAACCACTCAAATCCATCACAAAAAAATCAGCCCCCTCTATATATAGGACACTATTCCTTCATTCCAAAAGTGGGAAAATTGTGTAGAGAAAGAGATGAAAAACGTGAGCATGAGAAGAGAAGAGGAAGAAAAAGAAAAAGAAGAAGAAGAAAGAGAGAAGAGAGAAAAAGAGAAACAAATGATAAAAGGGCTTGGCAACCATTAAAGGCATGGAAAAGTGTTGGAAATCAAAGGAAAAGAGGTAAGAAATTCATGACCCAAATTGTATTATATTAAGTTTTGTTGATTTGAAACTTGTAGTATGTTGTAAACTTGGATGTGATGATGATTGTATGGTTTTTGTATTAAGAAATGATGATTGGGGAAACCCTCCAACTTGTAAAATATTTGGGTGTAAATTAAGTAAAGTTCTTGAATAAATATAAGTTGGTATTGAGTGAGGTATGGATTGTGTTGTGGATGTTTGTTGAGGTTTTACGGAATGTTGTTCATGGATTATGATTTTAATGTTTTGATATAAAAGAAGTTTAGATTAGTGCTTATAAGAAGATGGTAAAATAATGATTAAATCATTATTTAAGATTGATAATTTGATATGGAATTGGTGAATTTAAGTTCAATAAGTTAGGTTGTGCAAAAAGATTGTTGTGGAAGTGATTGTGGTGATTTTGGGTAGTAAATAACATGTAAAAGCAAAAAAAAATCATGGAATTTTACTTCACGTCACGACGCGAAAGAGTAAAATGGATGCACGTGATGAGCGGAAAATATATCAATATTTACCGCCCCTTTAACTTAATATTTTGTTTATTTTCTCGGGTTTGATGAACGTTTTGATGTGTTTTAGTTTATTTTGTAGATAAAATAATATCGGGTCTCAATGAAATCATTTAGAACGAAATATGGGTAAAATAAGGGCAATTATTGGACTTGATAGTTTAATTTTGGAAATTGGAAACTTGAATGAGCGTTTTTGACAAAGTGCAGTTTTGGAAATTCCAATTTTGCACATCTGTCGTATTTTGGGCATAACGTTTTACTCCGATATCGATTGAGCTGATACAAGTGCCAGATTAAAGAAGACTCAAAGATCTACAACTTTTAAAGACAAAATATTTTCGAATTCTGAAGATTTCATGACCGAAATTGATGAACCATCCAGAAGTGTGTTGTGTGTAATTATTAAAGTCATTTTCAATCATTTTCAAAGCAAAAAAAAAAATAATTAATAAATAAATAATAAAATTATCAAATCATCACAAAAAATGATAAGCAATTAGTGGAGTAATTAGTGGAGAAATTAATAATGCATTCAGTAGAGAATTTGATGGATGATTTGATGGAGGCAAAATTTTGCATATAAATACCAAGTCATTTCATTTGTAAAATTCATACTTTCTTCTTTGAAATTCCTAAAGAATAAATAAGAAGATTGTATCTTGTTTGTTTATTTACAGCTTTCAGTAATTAATTTCCGCTTTCGCACTTTTTTTTCTTTATTTTTCAGTTTTTACTTTCCGCAATTTACTTTTACGAACAATCCTTTCCTTTCTTTACTTTTGCATTTTTTATTTTTCAAGCAATGAGGAGGTAATTCCCCTTTGCTGGGGTGAAATGTAAAGCTTTTATTATTGCTATTTAGATTAATCTCCATTAATTATAATATATAAACTATTTAAAAATTGACTTAATGAGGATACCACTATATTGGTCGGTTGGTAATTAATTATAAATTGGTTTTAACCTGACTAAGTATGGATACCGCCTGGTTGGTCGGTTGGTAATTAATTATTAATTTGACTTAATCAGGATACCGCCTTTATGGCTGGTTGGTAATTATCACGTAAAGTTAATATATTATATTAAGGGAGATATCTAAAATAGTAGTAATAAAAGTTGATCCTCTAACCCGAGCATTTTCTTTTATTGTACTTTTACTTTATTTAATTTTAGTAATTTACTTTTCAGCAATTTACTCTTCAGCAATTTACTTTCAGTAATTTACTTTATTTTTTTACTTTTTACTTTTTACTTTTTACTTTTTACTTTTTACTTTTTACTTTTTTTACTTTTCATCAATTTATTTTTCAGTATTTAATTTTCAGTATTTTACTTTATGTCTTTTATTTTATTTAAATTTTTACTTCCCGTAAATATGTGTCGTAGCTAAGCCAGTTATCTGGGGTTGTGATGAAATCCAATATTACCGGTTTATAAGGGGTTATTTTATAGTTTGGGTAATTTAAAGGTTACTTATTAAGTCTTAAGCTTAATGCGTCTTGTTAATTGGCCACGAATAAGATTGATCTGGTAAATCTAAAATAAACTTGGAAAAGGAATTTTAGGTTTCGGCCTTAGACTTAATAGCCCATGATCTTCCTTGAGAATAGATAACCCTTTAATAGATTTCCTTACAGGATAGACATATACCTGTCGGGCGGGGGTAGCCATAATTGGAACTTAAACTTAATGAATCCAGATAATTTGGTTGACATAGACATATGGTTCAATTGGGTTATACTGGGTATTTGTGCCTGACCATCGACAGAGGCTTTCGCATAATTTAGTGTTCCAGGTTAGTAAACCGATATATTACACAAAAATGAAATAACCACTTCATCTTTAAAATGATATTGGAAGATTCACAACCCTAGATAGTTTTTAATATTGAATTTTCTTAAGCCTACTTTCGAACAATTTTATTTACTTGTTTTTTTAAATTTAGAATCGTCACATTTTCAAATCAATCAAACAACCTGTTAGATACTAGTAATCATTTGACCTCATAAAATTAATAGAATATGTATTAAGTCCTCGTGGGATCGATACTTTTTATACTACTTGAACGATACGTGCGCTTGCGTTATACGCGTTTGTTTACGCCGGTCAAGTTTTTGGCGCCGTTGCCAGGGACTTATTTATCTTTTACTATTAGTTTAGGGGTTAGATACGTTATTTATTTCTAATTTCTTATTATTGTTATTTTCTTGTGTTTCAGGTTCTCAGAAACTACATGAGACGAACCAGAAGTTTTGATCTCCGACCGTTTGACCCAGAAATTGAAAGAACCATCAGACAGTTGAGAATGAAAGGCGAGAAGGCCAAGAAGCTTTAGTCAACATGGAACCTGAACCTTTGAACGTTGCACACCGATTCTCATTCGAGATAGAACCATTCCGGTGGTTGACAGACTAATTTCTTGTATTATACTTCCTCCCTTACCAGCAAATGCGGGTGACATCAAAACATGCATCCAGATGATTCAGCAGTCAGTACAGTTTGGGGGAAATACAACTGAAGATCCTAATTCCCACATCAGCAACTTCCTGGAAGTTTGCGGTACTTTCAATTACAACCGAGCATCTGAAGAAGCAATGAGACTGCGGGTTTTTCCATATTCCCTGAAAGACAGAGCTAAAGCTTGGCTACACTCGTTACCAGCAGGTTCCATCACAACTTGGAACACTCTAGCCACCAAATTCCTTGCAAAGTACTTTCCACCAGCCAGAACTGCAAAGTTAAAGAATGACATCACATCCTTCGTGCAGCAAGATTCATAATCCATTTGCGAAGCTTGGAAAAGAATCAAAGATTTACTCCGGAAATGTCCTCATCATGAGATCGCAAAGTGGCTACAAGTCCAAACTTTCTACAATGGACTTTCTCGAATAATGAGAACCAAAATTGATGCTGCTGCTGGAGGAGCTTTGATGGAAAAAGGAGAAGATCAAGCCTGGGACTTAGTTGAAGAAATGGCCAACAACAACTCCTTGTGGCCAACAGAAATGAGCATGATTCAAAGAATTGTAGGAATTTATGAAGTTGGAGCCAACACATAACTGAATTCCAAGCTGGATGTGATTTGCAAAAATCTGGAAACTCTTAACATGAAAGTTAATGGTGGATCCACAAGTTCACCATTTGGAAGAGCACCTAAGTCAGAATCTTTCAACTAACATAAAGAAACGGTGAATTATGTCAACAATTTCAACAGATAGGAGAACAATCCATATTCCAACACCTACAACCCAGGGTGAGGAATCATCCCAATTTCGCATGGAGCAACAATTCAGGGCAAATGAACAATCCACCACCCGGATTCCAACAACAGAACAAAGTCCAGGAGCAGGCAAATGAATCAGGAATAACAAAAGTGTTGACCCACTTGAAAAAGATAGAAGCAAAACATGACTCTCAAGCAGCAAGATATGATGCTATGTTTCAATCCCAAGCAGCATTAATTCAAAGTCAATCTGCTTCTATTAAAGCACTGGAGAATCAATTGGACAACTAGCCAATGCTCAAAGTTACAGACCGCCAGGTACCCTTCCTAGCAACACAGAGCCAAATCCAAGGAACTTGGGAAGGAGCAATGTCATGCCATCATGTTAAAAAGCGGTACTGAAATCAACAAAGATGTTGGAATCAAGGCAACAATAATTGAAGATATTCCAAAAGAAACAAAGCAACAGATGGAGGAAAAATAAGCAAAGGAAAAAGAACAGATCACTCCACCTCCACCTTTTCCTCAGCGTCTTCAGAAGAATAAACTG
>SKCR01001486.1:0-48092 GCA_019454045.1 Zanthoxylum bungeanum
CGGACGACGTCGAAAACTCCATTTTCTCTTTGTCCAAGTACTTTCTCTCTCTTCTGGATGTCTCCATCTCTTTAAGTCTCGGTTTCTCTCTCTAAAACTCCCTTAAATTATTCTCAAAGCTCTCTGGAATTTCCTCAACATTTTCCCTCTACTCACCCTCTTTCTTTTTATTTCATATTCAAACACAAAGAAACTAGAGTGTTGATGACCCATCAGTAAAGCTTCAGAGAAAAGCCAGAGGTGACAACTCCAACTTCCATTTCAGTAACAACAATAACAACCCAATTCATGATTCTCCAAGCATAATATAAAACACGTCCCTTATTTTCAAGAAGCAAGAGTTGCAAAAAATAGAGCCAACGAATAAAAGGCTGGACAAAGACTCCAGTTTGGCTTCGAAAAAACCAAATATAAAAAGAATAGAATAATTATGAGAATATTCAAGATAAAGAGACATAGAAGAAAATTTATTTGTGTGTGAAAGATGTACTCTCTCATTGGTACGAGATGAAATTAAGAAGAGCAGTGCGTGCTATACAGCTTCCACGAAGCTTCATATATTATTTTTAAATTGAAGATTAGGCAAGACACATGGCTCAGATAGTGGGTTTTCTATTTTTTTTAATGAAGGGTGGGCAGAATGATTAAACATGAAGTTAGGAGATATGGCCAACACTATGACACATGCCATTTCTTTCAATATTTATGATATAATGAGTTGTAGTTATGTGCTTTTGTTTGATTAGAAGAACATGATAATGGGTGTGGGGTATGATGTGTTTAATAATAATGCAAATAATTATTTACAAAAGGATGAAGTGTCACATTCTACACTCCTTATAAAAATTTCGTCCTCGAAATTTCTCCTCGAACAGCTCTGTGTATTTCTCTCTCAAATCTAGTTACTCTTCCCAAGTCACTTCCTAGATGTGATGATTAAACGATATGGCCTTTACAAGAGAACTATGTCTGGATCTCAACTCTCGAACCTTTCAATCTACGATCTTCACATTTGTTTTCATACGTCATATTCTCGCTCAACTCTAACTATTGACTCTCCAAAATGGGAGAAGGGTCTAGTACATACTTCTTTGGTACGATTATACGAAACACTTTATGAATCCTTTCTAATTTCGGTGGTAATGTAAGATAATATGCCATTTTCCCACTCTCTCAAAAAATCTCAAAGAAACCAATACAGCTCGGTGAAAATTCTCTTCTAACCAAACCTTAGTACTCTCTCCCAATAAGAAACTTTCAAAAATATTTTTATCTCCAACTTAGAACTCAAGGTCATACCCCTTAATGTTGACAAAACTCTTCTATCGACTCTACTCAACTAACAGTCTCGCTCGGATCAACCTGATCCTCTCAGATGTCATATCCACCAAGTCTGAGCCATGAATTTGTCTATCTCCAACCTCGCCTCAACAAACAGAAGTCCTACAACTCCTCTCATGTATCAAATGTAAATGTTCACCCCAACTCTCATTTAATGTTAAAACACACAATCTCAACAAATCTTCTAGCGTCTGAATAGTCCACTCTGACTGACCGTCAGTCTGAGGGTGGAATGAGGTGCTCGTAGAAATCTTTGATCTTATAGTATTCAAGAAATTCTGCAGAAAATGAGAAGTAAATCCGATAACTCTATCTGATACAATCGATATGGTACACCATGTAATTATACAATCTGCTCCATAAATAATTTTGTTAGTCACTCTGGTCCCCATATAACTCGAATCGCTAGAAAAATGAGCAGATCTAGACAATCGATCCACTACTACCCAAATTACATCATAAACCTATTTTGTCATCGGCAGCCCTAATATAAAATCCATCGCGATATTTTCCCATGGCCACTCAAGTATAGGTAATGACTGGAGTAATCCGACTGGATATTGATGCTCTTCTTTATCATGTTGACAAACTAAACACTGAGATATAAACACTGAAATCTCTCTCTTCATTCCTGGCCACTAATAAGTCTTCTTTAGATTTTGATACATCTTGGTGCTCTCAGATTTCATATAATAATGATCATCGTGTGCCTCATCCAAGATATCTTACTTGAGCTTTCCAGTAGATGGTATCATAACTCTATCACTAATAATTATACATTCTCTGAACTCAACCTGAAAGTAGTAATCTCATTCCTTCTAATCTCTGCTCTCCATTTTCCACATTAGTCATTTCGCTCTGTGCTATGCTAAGTCTATCTAATGATGTGGGTCGAACCTTCATATGGACAAGAATACCTCCACTATCGAACAATCCAAGAGTCAAACATACCAATGTCATCTCCTCGAACATTCTATGTCTAATTCTCAAAAATTAACTCACATTCTTCCCACTCGGTGTATCAGTAACTTCATTAATATTTTCTGGATACTAATCAATAGTACAATCATAGTTACTTAGAAACTCCATCCAACGTCTCTATCTCAAATTCATCTATTTCAGAGTGAGAAGATATTTCAGACTCTTATGATCATTATAAATCTCACACTTACAACCATAAAAAATAATGCCTCCAAGTATTATTATTAATATTCTAACAAGTGCCACAACTTACAATCCAACTATCTTATCTCCTAAAGAAAAAGCTCCACCTAGGGTCCTGCACAATCAACAGCTGTAAAGAGCTTTTAGCAATTTACGCAAAATCCACCACCTTAAGTTTCCCACAACTGAAAAGAGGATTTGCAGGTCCATCATAAATTTGCTTTACATCTTATCACCGCGACAATTATTATCTTTTCTAATTATGCATGGATAATGTGAAAGTGTATTCTCACGAAGAAATTATTGTTATCTTTTCCTATAAAAGATGCTTGAGTTCTTAGTGAGTACTCAAAATTCTTACATGGCATCCTCCTCTTTCGATCCTAACCCATGTTCAAAGTCTACCAAAGCTAAGGTGATATACCAAAAGCTTTGTAAATGGCCAGTCACTGATCGAGCAGTTATAGACTCTAAATATGTTCGAGACCTTTGGAGAGATATCTACGATTGTCTCAATGAAGCTCCATCCGTTCTTCAATCATTGCCAGTGGAGTCTCAACACCTTGTTTGAACTCGGTTTCCTAAATGGATTTATTCTTGGACCAAGTCCAATCCATCCCAACTGTCCTTGTATATCAGAAGCCAGCCTTGGTGAGCTTCCTCCCTTCATCGGTAATATTTTACATCGATGGTATAAACGACACAAAAGTATTACTATCTGGATCGAAACCATTACTCCAGAATGGTCGGATGACTATTTGCTCGTTTACCACCCAATTCATCTTATAAGAATCATACCATCACGTCAACTCACTGATTGGAGACTCATTAGTTGGCCATCTAGACCGAAGCTTAGAGTTTACTATGGATACGATGATATTTTCCCAGAAGATATTACTTTTCGCCATTCCTGTGATCTTAGAGCTCTCTCCGCAGACTCAATCCGTCGAAGTCTAGAAAGTAATACCAATGATAGAGCTTGGAAACTCTTCACTACTATCGAAGATTCATTTAGAAGTATCATCCAGGGCTACAATAAAATCAAGTTTCCTGACAGTCTCGAAATCCAAGTCATCGACGGTCTCATTCTCATGTCTATACGTGCGAAACTTCAATGGGAAGATCATCAATTCGAAGATGATCATGTCCTTGCAATGCAACCAAGTTGTTATATTTCGTAAATTGATCTTAACTGTTATATTCAATTGTTTGTTTAGCATGATTACCTATAATTGATTAAACATTAGTGTTAACAAAGTCTTCTTTCTCATCTCTCAAACACCAAAATTCTAATGTCTTCGACCTACTGACTCACGAAAATATTATAACTGCGACAAGAAGTTCATATTACGTACAACTGTAGAAATCACGTTAGATACAACTACATGAATAGCGATGTGGGCAACTTGTCAAAACTACTGGATGTATAAGTCTAGAACCATCGATATCCTCAACAATCGACGGAATACCAGATAAAGCTATATCAAATTCAAGATCTATCGACTAAGTGTGAGGTCTCTCTACACTATTACTCGACATTCTCATGCATCATCAAACTATCCCTCTCCCATGTTGAGTACCAGTACCACGGCCACGTCCAGACATTTTCCTACTGTAATACTACGTGACAAAAAAAAAAGAGAAAAATTTTTTTTAAGGGGCCGTGACACATTTTTTTTTCAGTTTTTCTTTTTCCTCTCTCTCTCTTTCTTTCTTTTCTCCCAAATACTCTCTCTCAACTGAAAGGAAGCGATAC
Organism: Zanthoxylum bungeanum; assembly: GCA_019454045.1. Classification (NCBI taxonomy): domain Eukaryota; kingdom Viridiplantae; phylum Streptophyta; class Magnoliopsida; order Sapindales; family Rutaceae; genus Zanthoxylum; species Zanthoxylum bungeanum. The sequence continues at coordinate 4,262 of SKCR01001486.1, forward strand.
GCCGGATGTGCCTCCACGCGCCGCTGGAAGGAAGCGATACGTCGCCGTTTGTTCTGCAATTTTCGACCGTCTCCGGTCACTTCTGACGGCCACCTCCGGCGAGTGAGTGTTTCTCAGGCCGAGATCTTTCCAACGCCAGTGGTCACTTACTGACCCGACATCGTTTGGGTTGTTTTCCGTTTTATAACAAACGGTAATTCGGGATTTATACTGGAAGTTGAGATCCGACCGTTGGATCGACGATTCGAACATATCAGATTATACTCTCGATTATACGAGCATTTGGTATATATATCCACCGTTGAAAGTTTCTGGTGGTGGGGCCCGCTTTTTAGTTGTGGGGCCCGATCTTCGTTGTGGGGCCCACTTGCCTCGTAAGCGTATCAGCAAATTCTGAAGCCGTCGCTGTGATTCTTGAGATATTGGCTGACCAGTGGATCTTTCTTTGAGAGATTTGGAGATCATTGAAGCTCGGTATGTATGTAATTATTACCGTTTTGGGGGTGTGTAAATGATAGATTGGAAAGTTTTGGATATAATTGTAAATTTGCATAATTAAGAGGGTAAAATTGTAAATTCTGCTAATTAGGGATTAAATAGTAATATTTAAGAATTTAGGACTATTTGGGCGTATCGGAAAAGTTTAGGGGCAAAAACGGAAATTTAGAAAGTTTAGGGGTAAAATCGTAATTTTGGATAAATTGAGGGACCTGATCGTAATTTTACATTTTTCAGATTCTTGGCGAGGATATAGATTTATTCAAAGCTTTTGCATGGAGAGAGGTAAGTACACTCTGTGGTGATTCTCTTAACATATTGTTTGATGATTGATGGTTGTTGTGAGAGTCGGTATATATATATATTATATATAATATAATGATATATTATATATATTATATTATTTATATATTGGGAGATATAATATTGAGATATTGAAAGTATGATAATATGAGATCATAATTATTGAGATGAGATTGGTGGATTGGATGTGAGATGTGATTGTGTTGATGATGTGTGATGTTGTGTTACGCTGCCGGGTTTGGTATAATAGTGGTCGGATTTGAGATGAGATGAGATGTGATGATACATCAGATGAGATGAGATGATAGAAAACCTTGGGAGTTGTCATTGAGGACTCTTTCATTGGTTTTGATATGGGGGAGTACGGGGGCTTCCTCATTGAGTATATTTTACTCACATTTTATGAGGATATGGTTCGAAACCTTGGGATTTGTCATTGAGGACTCTCCCATCGGTTTCAATCCTGTGTTATACTAAACCCGGACTAGCAACCATGTTTGATGGATGTTTGTATTGTTGTGGGATGATTGTTGTGATGACATTATAATATATGCTATTTTCATATATTGTATTATAATATAAATATATATATACATATATATTATATATATTCGTTGGAAAATTGATTAAGTAATCAGTAGCATGAGAACAAAATGGTGAATACTAATTTGAGATATAAATTGTATATTCGTACTATAAATTGAAATATTGAGTACTATGTGATTTTGAGATGAGTTGGATGTAATGAGATGAGATGTGTTGTTGTGAGTATGTTCTGCCTGAGATAGCTGTTATATATCTTAACTGATATTTCATATATTTATATATATACATATATATATATATATATATTCTATTTTGTTGGTGAGGTCATGTTGAGAGAATGAGTGCTTACTTGTGAGCTTTTTAAGCTCATTCCCCTCTTCCCCCAAATATTTCAGGTAGTTCGCGAGAATAGAAGGAGCAGTACCAGATTGGGATCCACGTGCCACAGTTGTATTTTTGGGTTGGTCCAGACATTCGAGTCGTCATTTGCATTTTTTTAAAGTCTTGTGTTGTAAACCATAAAGGTTGTGTATACTTTATGATTTGTAATTTGTGATGTATTATTTGTGTATTTTAATTGGTTGATTTGGCATATAGAGTGCTCGAGCTGAAGTTGATCGCGGACCTCTTTCTAGGGTTGGGCCCGCCCTAGGGAGGGGGTCGTGACAGATTTGGTATCAGAGCTTAGGGTTTTAGGTTCTGTAGACACGTTGCATTAGATGAGGGTATTAAAAGGGTAGTTTTGTGTCCGTAGAAAAATGTCTGGACGTGGCCGTGGTACTGGTACTCAACGTGGGAGAGGGATAGTTTGACGATACGCGAGAATGACGTGTAATAGTGTAGAGAGACCTCACACTCAGCCGATAGATTTTGAATTTGTTATAGCTTATTTGGTGTTCATCCGATTGTTGAGGATAACAAAGAGTTTAGACTTATACCATCAGTAGTTTCGACAATTGCCCTTTTCGCTATTTCCGTAGTTGTATCTGACGTGATTTCTACAGTGGTACCTAATGTTTCTGTCGTAGTTATAACATCGTCGTGAGTGAGTAAGTCGAAGACATTAGAATTTTGGTGTTTGAGAAAGAAGGAATAAGAGTTTATTGACACTTTTATTTAAGCAAACAAATGCTATAATACCAAGCAGTAACAAAATATAAGATTTATGATTACATTATGGAATATAACAACTTGGTCGTCTTGCAAGGACAGGATCATCTTCAAATTGATAATCTTCCCATTGGCGTTTCGCACGTAGAGACATTGGAATGAGGCCGTCGATGACTTGGATTTCGAAACTGTCAGGAAACTTGATTTTATTGTAACCTTGGACGATACTTCTAGATGACTCTTCGATAGTAGTGAAGAGTTGCCAAGATCTATCATTGGTATTGCTTTCTAGGCTTCGACGGACTGAGTCTGCGGAGAGAGCTCTAAGATCACAGGATTGATGAAAGGTAATATCTGCTGGGAAAATATCATCATATCCATAGTAAGCTCTAAGCTTTGGTCTAGATGGCCAATTACTGAGTCTCCAATTAGTGAGTTGATGTGATGGTATGATTCTTATAAGATGAATTGGGTGATAAATGAGTGAATAGTCATCTGACCATTCTGGAGTAATGGTTTCGATCCAGACAATAATACTTTTGGGTGTTTATACCAAAGATATAAGATATTACTGACGAAGGAAGGAAACTCACTTAGGATGCCTTCTGAGATACCAGGATAGTTGGGATGGATTGGACTCAGTCCAAGGATAAATCCATTAAGGAAACCGAGTTCAAACAAGGTGCCGAGACTCCACTCGCAATGATTGAAGAAATCCTGACTGTTGATAAAAAACTGTGGAATGAAATCTGTGATATCCGCAATGAACAATCGCAGAATTATTTTTGTATTGAATTAAACCATCTGTTTTTCCATTCCAAATGGTTTTAAGAATGAAACACCATCTCAAGAAGTTTGTAGGAACTCTTGCCACGATATCCATTGCAATCTCCTTGGGCAGAAGAGCGGATGGAGCTTCATTGAGACAATCGTGGATGTCTCTCCAAAGGTCTCGAACATATTTAGAGTCTATAATTGCTCGATCAGTGACTGGCCATTTACAAAGCTTTTGGTATATTACTTTAGCTCTGGCAGATTTTGAATAGGAATTAGGATTGGCAGAGGAGGATGCCATGAAAGAAATTTGAGTAATTCCCTAAGAACATATGCATCTCATTATAGGGAGTGATATCAATAATTTCTTTATGAAAAGACGTTTTCACAGTATCCATCCATAATTGGAAAGGATATTAATTGTCGCGATGATAAGATGTAAAGCAGAATATGAGGGACTTGGAAATCCTCTTTTTAGTAGTGGGAATCTTAGGGTGGTGGATTTTGCGAAAATTGCTAAAAACTCTTTACAGTTGTTGTCTGTACGGGACCCTAGGTGGAGCCTTTTCCTTTGGAGATAGGATATCAGGTTCGTTAGTTGTGGTACAGGTTAAATAATGATAATAATTAAGGGCATTATTCATATGATGGTGAGTGTGAGATGTATAATGATCGATAGAGTTGAAATATGTTTCCATTCAGAAATATCTGAATTTTGGTGATAGATACGTTGGATGGAGTTTCTAAGTAACTGTGGTTTACTACTGATTATATATCAGAAAAGATTAATGAAGTTACTGATGCACTGAGTGGGAAAATGTGAGTTAATTTTTGAACGTTAGACAGAGAATGTTCGAGGAGATGACATTGATATGTTTGATTTTTAGATTGTTCAATAGTGGGAGTGTTCTTGTTTATATGAAGATTCGACCCACACCATTAGATAGAATTATTATAGCACAAGGCAATTTGACCAATATGGAAAATTAGAGAGCCGAGATTGTGAGGAATGGGGATTACTACTTTCAGATTGAGTTCAGAGAATGTATAATTATTAATGATAAAGTCGTGATACCATATACGAGAAAGCTCAAGTGGGAGATCTGGGGTGAGATGTATGATGATCCTTATTGCATGAAAGCTGAGAGCACTAAGATGTATCAAGAAAAGACTTAATGGTGGTTGGGAATGAAGAGAGAGATTTAAGTGTTTATACCTCGGTGTTTAGTTTGTCAGTAGGATAAAGGAGAGCGTCAGCATCCAGTTGGATTACTCCAGTCTTCACCTAGACCTGAGTGGCCATGGAAAATATCGTGATAGATTTTGTGGTATGGTTGTCGAGGACGCGGTATGGTTATGATGCAATTTGTGTAGTGGGGAATCGATTGTATAGGTATGCTCATTTTTTTTTAGCGATTCGAGTTACGTGGGAACCATAGAGACTAGTGATATTTAGTTGGGGAGCAGATTGTACGATTTCATAGTGTACCTTTATCGATGGTATCAGATAGAGTTGTCGGATTTAATTCTCATTTTCGGGAGAATTTCTAGAATACTAAAGGATCAAATATTTCTTCGAGCACCTCATTTCATCTTCAGACTGACGAGCAGTCAGAGAGGACTATTCAGACGCTAGAAGATTTATTGAGATTGTGTGTTTTGACATTAATGGGAGTTGGGGGTGAACCTTTGCATTTGATCGAGTTTGTTAATAATTATAGCTTTTTGACTAGAATCGGCGTGACTCCATTTAAGGTTTTACGAGAGAGGCGACCTAGGACTTTTGATTGTTGGGGCGAAATTGGAGATAGGTAGATTCATGGCTCAGACTTGGTGGATTTAATATCTGAAGGATCAGGTTGATCCGAGCGAGACTGTTGGTTGAGTAAAATCAATAGAAAAGTTTTGTAAATAGTGGGGGGTATGACCTTGAGTTCCAAGTTGGAGATATAGTATTTTGAAAGTTTTCTTATTAAAAGGAATGACTGAGATTTGACTGGAAAGGAAAGTTTTTGCCAAGCTGAATTGGTTCTTTTGGGATTTCGGAGAAAGTGTGGAAAGTGGCATATCGTCTGGTATTATCACCGTTAATTAGAAAGGATCCATTAAGTGCTTCGTATATTCGTTCGAAAGAGTTTATATTAGACCCTTCTCAGATTCTAGAGAGTCAACCGAAGGAGCCGAGCAGGAACATGAATTTTAGGAAAAGCCTATGAAGATCATGATTGAAAATTCAAAAATTGAAAGTAAGACGCAATCCTTTTCATGATCTAATCATCACATCCAGGAGGCGACCCGAGAAGTGAAAAAGGTTATGAAGGAGAAATACCCAGAACTATTCGAGGATTTAGAAATTTCGAGGATGAAATTTTTGTAAGGTGGGTAGATTGTAATACTACGTGACAAAAAAAAAAAGAGAAATTTTTTTTTAAGGGGCCGTGACACATTTTTTCTCAGTTTTTCTTTTTCCTCTCTCTCACTTTCTTTCTTTTCTCCCAAATACTCTCTCTCAACTGAAACTTCAAACTGCCACCGCCGTTTCACCCCATCACCGGCGTCAGCCGCCACGCGCCGGACCACCTGAAAGCTGCCGTCGTCAGCTTTCCAGATCCGCCGAGCACGAGCCGCAAGGACGCCGGACGTGCCTCCACGCGCCACTGGAAGGGAGCGATACGTCGCCGTTTGTTCTATAATTTTCGGCCGTCTCCGGTCACTTCTGACGGCCACCTCCGGCGAGTGAGGGTTTCTCAGGCCGAGATCTTTCCAACGCCAGTGGTCACTTCCTGATCCGACATCGTTTGGGTTGTTTTCTATTTTATAACTACCGATAATTCGGGATTTGTACTGGAATTTGAGATCCGACCGTTGGATCGACGATTCGAACATATCAGATTGTTGCTCTCGATTATACGAGCATTTTGGTATATATATCCGCCGTTGAAAGTTTCTGGTGGTGGGGCCCGCTTTTCAGTTGTGGGGCCCGATCTTCGTTGTGGGGTCCGCTTGCCTCGTTAAGCGTATCAGCAAATTCTGAAGCTGTCGCTGTGATTCTTGAGATATTGGCTGACTAGTGGATCTTTCTTTGAGAGATTTGGAGATCATTGGAGCTCGGTATGTAATTATTACCGTTTTGGGGGTGTAAATGATAGAATTGGAAAGTTTTGGATATAATTGTAAATTTGCATAATTAAGAGGGTAAAATTGTAAATTCTGCTAATTAGGGATTAAATAATAATATTTAAGAATTTTAGGACTATTTGGGCGTATCGGAAAAGTTTAGGGGCAAAAACGGAAATTTAGAAAGTTTAGGGGTAAAATCGTAATTTTGGATAAATTGAGGGACCTGATCGTAATTTTACATTTTTCAGATTCTTGGCGAGGATATACATTTATTCAAAGCTTTTGCATGGAGAGAGGTAAGTACACTCTGTGGTGATTCTCTTAACATATTGTTTGATGATTGATGGTTGTTTTGAGAGTCGTATATATATATTATATATAATATAATGGTATATATATATATTTATATTATATATATATTATGGAGATATAATATTGAGATATTGAAAGTATGATAATATGAGAGCATAATTATTGAGATGAGATTGGTGGATTGGATGTGAGATGTGATTGTGTTGATGACGTGTGCTGTTGTGTTACGCTGCCGGGTTTGGTATAATAGTGGTCGGATTTGAGATGAGATGAGATGTGATGATACATCAGATGAGATGAGATGATAGAAACCGTTGGGAGTTGTCATTGAGGACTCTTTCATTGCTTTTGATATGGGGGAGTACGGGGGCTTCCTCATTGAATAATATTTTACTCACATTTTATGAGTTGATATGGTTGGAAACCTTGGGATTTGTCATTGAGGACTCTCCCATCGGTTTCAATCCTCTGTTATACTAAACCCGGACTAGCAACCATGTTTGATGGATGTTTGTATTGTTGTGGGATGATTGTTGGGATGACATTATAATATATGTTATTTTCATATATTGTATTATAATATAAATATATATATACATATATATTATATATATTCGTTGGAAAATTGATTACGTATCAGTCAGTAGCATGAGAACAAAATGGTGAATACTAATTTGAGATATAAGTTGCATATTCGTACTATAAATTGAAATATTGAGTACTATGTGATTTTGAGATGAGTTGGATGTAATGAGATGAGATGTGTTGTTGTGAGTATGTTCTGCCTGAGATAGCTGTTATATATCTTAACTGATATTTCATATTATATATATATATATATAATATATCCTATTTTGTTGGTGAGGTCATGTGGAGAGAATGAGTGCTTACTTGCTGAGCTTTTTAAGCTCATTCCCCTCTTCCCCAAACATTTCAGGTAGTTCGCGAGAATAGCAGGAGCAGTACCAGATTGGGATCCACGTGCCACAGTTGTATTTTCGGGTTGGTCCAGACTTTCGAGTCGTCATGCATTTTTTTTTTAAAGTCTTGTGTTGTAAACCATAAAGGTTGTGTATACTTTATGAGTTTGTAATTGTGATGTATTATTTGTGTATTTTAAATGGTTGATTTGGCATATAGAGTGCTGGAACTGAAGTTGATCGCGGACCTCTTTCTAGGTTAGGCCCGCCCTAGGGAGGGGGTTGTGACACCTACGGACACAAAACTACCCATTTTATACCCTCATCTAATGCAACGTGTCTACAGAATCTAAAACCCTAAGCTCTGATACCAAATTTGTCCCAACCCCCTCCCTAGAGCGGACCCAACCCTAGAAAGAGGTTTGCGGACTTCTTTAGCTCAAGCATTCCATATGTCAACCCAACCAAACAAATGTCACAAAATTACATCATAGATTACAAATCTCATAATTATACAACAATTATATGATCTACAACACAAGTCTTAATAATATGCAAATGACGACTCAAATGTCTGGACCAACTCGAAAATACAACTATGGCACGTGGATCCAATTCTGTTACTGCTCCTGCTGTGCTTGCGAACTACCTGGAATGTTTGGGGGAAGAGGGGAGTGAGCTTAAAGAGCTCCGCAAGTAAGCATTCATACTCTCAACATGACCTCACCAATAAAGTAGGAATATATATATATATATATATATAGAAGTGTATATGAAAATAAATTATATTATAATAACAACTCAAGCAAACATCCCACAATGATACAAACATCCATCAAACATGGTTGCTAATCCGGGTTCAGTATAATAGTGGATTGAAACCAATGGGAGAGTACCTCATCACAACTCCCAAGGTTTCCCACCATATCAAAACCAGTGGGAACCAATGATAGATTTACCACTCATCAACATCATAACTCAACAACACATATCATCCAATACAATCACATCTCGCATCCAATCCATCAATCTCATCTCAATAATCATGAATTCATATTATTATGCTTTCAATATCTCAATATCACATCTCCACAAATATGTATATATATTATATATATATATATATATATATATATATATATATATATCTATATATATATATATTTTATTATACCAATATATATATGGACTTTCACAACAATCATCAAACAATAAACAATTATATTAAGAGAATCATCATGCACTGTACTTACCTCTACCCATGCAAAAGCTCTTAATATGTCTATCTCCTCGCTAAGAATCTGAAAAATATAAAATTACGATCAGGTCCCTCAATTTTACCAAAATTACGGTTTTACCCCTAAACTTTCTAAATTCCCATTTTAGCCCCTAAACTTTTCTAATATATCCAAATAATCCTAAAACTCTTAAATATTACTATTTAACCCATAAAAACCAGAATTTATAGTTTTACCCTCTTAATTATCCAAATATATAATTAAGTCCAAAACTTTCAAATTCTATCATTTACACCCCCAAAACGGTAATCATCACATACCGAGCTCCAACGACCTCCAAATTTGACAAAGAAAAGGCCACTGGTCAGCAAACATCTCCAGGATCACAGCGACAGTGGTGGTAAGGGCTGAAACACGGCAATTATCGACGATCGGTTAAACACCGATAACAATATTATTTTGCTCGTTTCTTAACAACCGAAGGTCCGATTTGGGCAAACGAAGTGTCTAACTCACATATCTCGACGAGGGGAAAAATCTGGTCCGGGAGGTGTCATACACGCGCGGCGGCGCGTGGGCAGCAGGTCGCCGGTGCGTGGCCGGCTCGTGGGGGCGCATCCGGCGTCTTATCGGCGGCGGTCCGGCGGCAAAAGATTCGTCTCGTCGAGGGGATTCTCCAGATGTGGTCACTTTCCAGAAACGGAGATCGGACGACGTCGAAAACTCCATTTTCTCTTTGTCCAAGTACTTTCTCTCTCTTCTGGATGTCTCCATCTCTTCAAGTCTCGGTTTCTCTCTCTAAAACTCCCTAAAATTATTCTCAAAGCTCTCTGAAATTTCCTCGACACTTTCCCTCTACTCACCCTCTTTCTTTTTATTTCATAATCAAACACAAAGAAACTAGAGTGTTGATGACCCATCAGTAAAGCTTCAGAGAAAAGCCAGAGGTGACAACTCCAATTTCCATTTCAGTAACAACAATAACAACCCAATTCATGATTCTCCAAGCATAATATAAAACACGTCCCTTATTTTCAAGAAGCAAGAGTTGCAAAAATAGAGCCAAAGAATAAAAGGCCGGACAAAGACTCCAGTTTGGGCTTCGAAGAACTAAATATAAAAAGAATAGAAGAATTATGAGCATATTCAAGATAAAGAGCCAGAGAAGAAAATTTATTTGTGTGTGAAAGATGTACTCTCTCATTAGTACGAGATGAAATTAAGAAGAGCAGTGCGGGCTATGCAGCTTCCACGAAGCTTCATATATTATTTTTAAATTGAAGATTAGGCAAGACACATGGCTCACATAGTGGGTTTTCTATTTTTTTTTTTTTAGTGAAGGGTGGGCAGAATGATTAAACATGAAGTTAGGAGATATGGCCAACACTATGACACATGCCATTTCTTTCAATATTTATGATATAAGGAGTAGTAGTTAGGTGCTTTTGTTTGATTAGAAGAATATGAAACATGATTTGATGATAATGGGTGTGGGGTATGATGTGTTTAATAATAATGCAAATAATTATTTACAAAAGGATGAAGTGTCACAAATATAGACGGATGATATTGAATGAGATCAGAATGTATTGACAGTCCTGAGTTGTCCTAAAAATTTTAATGACTTTAGATGAGTTTTTAAAATTAGACCACTATTGAAAATGATAAACAAATATATATATCATTTTATATATTTCCCAAAGCCACATGATAACTCATTTCTGTGTGAATTTAAATTTTTTTTAAGTTTTTTATACAGTAAAAATTGAAATTTTGTTAGATTCAACTCCAAAGTCGTTATGTCATAGCAATTACAATCATAGTTACATAGTCAAATTTGCACATAAACCTCATCACAATTTCAATTTGTAACTATCACATTTCCAATTATAATGATAATTATAAATATTGAATCACATTTTTTTTATCACAATGTTAGTCAAAAATACTCAATAACAGTGAAGGAAAATATAGCATAACTGGCCAAATATGAACCCAGTGAATGGTACTGCATAAATATCAATTATCAAGCGCATTATAAATATCAAATAATGGTAAGGGTGCCTGTTGTATGCATGTTGATGTTTTAATTCCAAAAAGGACCACAAGTTTCGTGCAAATTTAGAATTATTTGGAGATGTTAATGCTTCAACAATAAACTGACGCAACATTTTAGAAAATCGTATGAATAAAGACCAGGAGACAATCGAATGAGATCAAAATATAAGTGCGGTATTAAGTTATCTTAAATTTTAAGGGTTCTTAAAAATATTTTTAAAATGGGGTCTGTGAATAAATGAATATATATATAGAAGTCATTTTATATGTTTTAATTTTTTTTTAGATTTGACATGTTAAAATTATATCAAATTTTTAGACCGCTAAATAAGACATATTGGAGCTAAATAAGATCATTGTCACTCTCTTATATTGTAATCATTATTCCAGAAAGAAATCTTTAATATCATCATGTTTCTATAATGAAAATAACTAACAGTCAATCTTAACTACTACCACTCTTATTATTGATCAGGCTTTTAGTGACGGTGCGGTTGTTCTTGGTGCTGGTGGCATTGCAGCATTCTCCTTGGCGATTTCTGTACAATAGTCTTTGAGCAACGGAGGGAAGAAAGGGTTTAAAGGAAAGAGCTTAGGCCAACAGTTGGTGTCAACTTCATTGAAGGCCTTGCAACAAGCATTTCCAATCAAATTGACTCTAAGGTTCAAGAATGAGGTTATGACTTCTTGTACACACCCGTTAACGCTCTGCAGAGTTGACAGACATTTTCCAACGTCAGGATCTTGTCCACCAAACAATGGGTTCTCAGGAAATGTTTCAAGTCCTTGAGTAGTCATCATGAATGAACATGCCAGAATCAATGAAAATGAGAATATAAAACTTGCTTGAACCATTTTGGTATGATATGTTGAATGGAGATGTTGGTTTTTTTGATTTGATTGTGATAAATTCTGGGGGTAGACAGTATGAATTTATAGGGCTTGTCTTCTAACTGTTACATTCAATTTCATTCTTAATTGCTTAAGTTTTATTTTGCATCATACTTAATTCTAGTTAATGCAAAGTCAACTAAGTAGTAGCAACCGGCAACAATTAAGCTTTGTGGGCAGTTTCACATCATATCGTTTGTTAATAAATTAGTTTTAATTTGGGAAAGTCTTAGATAATCAAATAATTATCGGAGTTGATGAGAATTTATTCGAAGATTTCCAAGTCATGAATGGAATTATACCTGATATCTAATAATTTGAGAGTACGTATGGGCTCATGAAAGTTTCTAGTTGGACATTTGACAATTCCTCGAAGTTCCGATGCAGAATTTATTCTAAGATTCAATACATATGGCTCTTAGTATTTGACACATAACGTTTTCATACAATCTCCGATTTTTATGAATTTTATATTGTCGGAAGGCTAAGACCGAGACCTACAATTTTCATGTTGAATATTCTTCCAAAATCAGATCAGAAATAAGTCATAAAATACATTCAGTGCAGTTGTTACTGTAGCACTCGAGATTTCTCTAGAAATCTCGTTATATGCCTTAATTATAAAAAGAAAAAACAATAAAAGAAATTATGCCCACTAACATATATAAGAGACGTGACCTCAATCACTATTCATCATCCTTCTCAATTGGTGTTGATCTTAAGTTTCTTTCTCATGTAAAGTGAGTTCTAATCTTCTTTCCCTATTCTAATTTCAGTTTTGAGCTTGAAATTTAAAATTCTCAAAATGTCATTCATGAACCCTAGTTTCTCCCTTTGACATCTTAGTTTAAAGGTAGTGAGTAGCAAGCATATTTATGCATCTTATGATCTTATATACATGGATTGGGCATGGTTGTGTTGATTGCCCAAATATTATTTTCCCTTAAGAGGCTGACTGAGTGTCACCTAGTTGATAATGGGAGCGCTATTTTTATTTCATTTGATGTTGGTTGATGTTGGTTCAATTGTTGCATGGATGAAAAAGCATGAATCTAGTTTTGTTAAGTTGGAAAGTTCAAAAGTGGTAAGATAAATCATTGGCCAAATCATGATGTAAGTGTAGGGAATTGAGTTTTATATATGATAAAGTATAACTGAAGTGTGGAAATGCATGATAGAAATGGTTGAGTTGAATAAATGATATAGGGCAGTAAGTGAGGATCTTAGGCATAGAGTGTTTGGCTGCAGTGCATTCTGAATAGCTCTGATTATTTCTGTTAATACGTAAAGTTTGGACCTTCATTTACCTCATCGTAAATTTTACATGAACTAGATATATTATTGTTCAATATATCCAAAAATCATAATTTTTAGATGGCAGATGAATTTATACTGAATTTTACAAATTGGTTGCCTTGCAATTTCGTTAGTTTCTGTCTATTCTGAACAGCCTGTATTGATTTACTTATAACTTGCGTTATGGAAGTCAAAATCAAGATCTATAAAATTATAGGTAAACTAGACACATGAGTAACATATTCAAAATTCATAATTTTTAGACTTTAGATGAAGCCGAACCAAATTTTTGAAATCGTATGTTCTGATGCCTTTGTGCCCAGTTTTTTTAGTTGCACAGCCCCTTAACTTCAGTCCATACCTTAAGTATCTGGTATCGAAATTGAGAACCTTAAAAACTGACTTAAATTAAATACATTATGGACCATTCCAATAAAATTCCAGCTTCAGATTCATCCCCAATTAATCACAGTAAATTTTCAAAGTTAGGCATCAGGCAGTGAATTTTCTAGCTATTAGTGAAATATAAGTTTCCACTGCCGCATTGTACAACTCCAAATCTAATCCCATAAAATTCATAGATACCATAGTTATATCCAATACTCTAGTAGATTAAGTTTCCATGCAGTGCATATTATTTCATGTGATATGAAAGTATTCTGAGTTATAAAGAAAGAAAACTAACGTTACTTTGACTTTAGATCGACGTCAGAACACTCGGAAGTCACCTACATCGCATACCGCTTCTGAATTGCCATAGCATTGTGAGTGGATATTTTTCTTTTATCTGTGAGTATTTATTTATTAATTTTAACTATGTCTTCAGATTATGATTTGCATATCTTGATTTGATTAACCTATACTTGAAATTGTTGATTTCAAGCGAGTTGAAAATTATAATTTAGGCTTTTGATAAAGCTTGTTTTCAGATTAATATTTTCATGATGAAAATGATTTCAAATGTATGATTTTATGATTTTGGAGGCATGGGGGAAAACCCGCCTCAGATGTAACTTGATTCAGATATGAAATTGACAGATATGGAATTGACGGGCATGGTATTGAGGGGTATCGGTATTGATAAATTATTCAATATCAAATATTATTAATTCATTCATATTTCACCTTAAACATATTTATTCAATATCATATAACGACATAAATAATATAGAAACACCGCGAAACTTTTGCGAAAATCCTTTTTCTGCCCAATAGCATAAAACGCGTTTTCGGCCGAACCAACCAATCAATGCTCATTGGGACTGCCCATGTCAGCCCCTAAAACATTTGGAAAATACGTAGGCTGCCCGAATAGTGACCAGTTCGCTGTTTGGGCTGCCGCCATTTTCGTGTATTTTCACTCCGAAATAATTTCCGATAAATATTTTTCTTTGGCAATTAAAATAAACTAATTTATTCTAATTACTCAATAAATAAAAACTGAATTTTTATCAGAAAAATCAGATTTATCATTAATTGCAACAAGACCCCAAAGTATTGCAATTTAATCATTTTAGTTTTTAAATATGTCAATTACTATTTATTTGATTCCAAATCAATCCCAAAATAATTTTTACATTTCTGCAACAAAACCAGAAAATTTTCCAGATTTGCGCAAACTGCCCAGTAATTTTCCAGAATTAAGAAACAGCCCCTGAACTTTTCATTAATTGCAATTTGGCCCAATTTGTTCAAAACACATCAAGATCAAATCCTATCAATTCCAAATTGACACACATCAAATATACATCACATTATATCATATATATGAAAAGCCCCAAATTGTGAATGGGTTAAGAACCCTAATTTCATAAATTACTCAAATTGGACAATTTACATTAAATTGATAAAATTCAATACTTAAATCTTTCAATTACCACACCAATCAAGTCTCACCATCATGAAATTAATCAAGAACAATTCTAGGTTAATTATGAATGGCCAATCAACTCTAGAATGACAACTTTAATTTCTAATTAATTTATTTAAGCTTAATCACACAAATAAGCTCATAAATTAATCATACATGCATAACATCCTCAAACAAGCTTCCAACAAATTTAATTACAAACTTAAAGAGTATAGAAACAAACTTAACAACACAATTTGAAGTTAAGAATAATAGAAACATTTTCTATGTAGAAGAAAGTGTAAGAAACTTACAAAAATTCCAAAATTTTGGCTTTGTTCTTGCTTTCTTTCTTCAATTTTCTCTCAACTCTCTTTGTAATAATTTTGTTGAAGTTGTCTTAGTATGAAAAATGAATCAAAAGAATTTTGATATACAAATTTCACTAATTTCAAAATTATTGATAACAAAAATAAATAACAATTATTTTTTTGTTCAAAAATCATTGGCACACATTTTGCAAAATTAAAGTTAACACTTTATCTTTAATAATGCAAACAAAATGTGTTCCAATGGTTTCATGCCATTTCCAAGCTTAATCATTAAAAAAAAATTTACTTTATTTATTAATTTAATTATTTAACAATTAAATAATTAAATAATAAATATAAATATCTTAAATATATGTATTATATTTATTTAAATATCTCAAATACATATATTAATGATATATGTCAAATATCAAAATTGATATTTTATTAATGTGTATTTAATAAAATCAAGTATTAAATACAAATACACATTAATTCAGAAATGACCGTTTACTCCCGATCGCATGTATTTTTCGTTTAACCATTAAACGCGTTATAAATAATCAGTATTATTCATAACAGTTGCCCTAGTGCTCTACGAGTATATTTCATTAGTGAGACTCTCTAGATTCAGACATATCCGTCACGAAATCCAATTTCGTGTCCATAATTCACCCACCCGTAAATTATGACGACCACGGATAAACTCACTGAATCATACAGATAGAGGTCACTGCATACGTATAATCCCTCCGTCACAGATATCCGGATTATCCCAGAGATATAGATATAAACGTCAAATCTCTATATGAATAATCTTGTCGACGTATCAATTAGCAATCTTTAAATAACATTCGGAACTCTCGTCCGAAGTATACTATGGCCATAGATTTAATAGATTGCTAATCACAAATGGACTACCTATGCTCTGTACACAGAATTGACGGATCCTCTCTTGATACACACAGGATATCATTAGCATGAGTCTAACACCCAACGAACAGGCGGAGGTCTGATCTAAATAGATCGGTGACGTGACTGACATCTAAGTGTGGAGGATTACTCATATATCCACAGTGGTATCTCAAGTCAAAGAATCAATATATTACTCAACCCGAGAAGATTCCTATTGACGTTGGTGTACCATATATTAGGACGTAGACTGTCTAACGTCATAATTAGACTTAAAACTAATCTAACTCTAATGGTTGCGATTTATTCTCCATTAATTAGAAACTCATTCTTAATATCTCAAAGATAATAAAGAACATGTTTCAAGACACATCTTATGGTCTAGAGGATATCAAAATAACTCGTAACAATTACGATTAAATTGATATCTCTAATCGCACTCAATATAGTATTCATTATGCCATCATCCTTTGATGCATAAGATTGATTAGACATTCTAATCAATATTTCTTTCGAAAAAAAAAAAAGAATCATCCTTTTACGAAAGATGAATACTATATATAAGACACACCTAACTGTCAAACAGTTATACTAACTGTCATACAGATAGTCTGTTGCGTCCAGGAGTATCTCACAAGTCTCTTAGTTTTATATCTTATATAAAACTTTATATTAAATTTAATAGAGACTACTCTCACTGCATTAAATGAGAAAATAAGACTGAGGTAAACTTTTTACCTCAGAAACATCTCATTATTATATTAATAATGACAATGTCATTATGATGTAAAATACTAGAAAGAAATTTGTACGCTCTTACTAACCCTTCATTCCCATATATATTCTCTATGCTTTGATAAAATCATACAATCTGACAAATATCAAAATTAGAAAACAAAAATTTCCAGAAAGGTCATCTGAGTCTACAATAGGCTCTATAAGCTTATATATTAAATTGTAATCTTAGCATAATACAAACTCCAGGGTCATTCCAAAACGAACTCTTCAAACTAAGAAATCACAATGGATCTCTTACCTGAAGAAACCATTCAGAAACACCACTTTGTATTCTTTAGCTAAAATGTACAATTTAATATCATTATCAACCAACAAATCTTAAATTATTCAATCAGTTCGACTAGAGATATGTTTCCTCTGAATCTACAATAGATTGCTGAGTATAAATTTTCTCACTGTCATACTATAAAGGTCAAACCTTTATAAGCTCACTTTGCTTTTGCTACGTAAACCATTTGCACATTTTATGAACGATTCATAATAAAAGGTCAATCAATTTCCAAACTTGATCGTAGTAAGCTATGAACAATCTAAGATCTATGGTCTATTGCTAATTTCCGGATTCGATATCAAATATCGCTCCCATTATAAGTTATAGGATAATTTTCTTCAATAAGAAAACAACAGAACCATTAAGTATCAAATACTTTGCGAATGATTCTGACATCCTATAACACTTATATGGAAGTAATAAAAGGGTAATTTCATCTTATTAAATATGTTGTTCCATTTATAGTTTATCACCGTATGTGACTTCAATAAGTCAAGTCTTTTCTACAATAGTCAACATCCAATGTTACATACTAAGTAATAAACAATTTTATTACTCGAGATCGTAGAAAAGATATTCTATCAAATAAATACAATATTCTATTAAATAAAATAAATGATAAACTTCAACTCATACCTCCAAGGTACAAGTAATATCAATTATACAACATTATTCAAAAGATAGATTCAAATCTCAAACATTTCAAGATTCGAATTTTCTACTTATACATATCATATACGTAACTGTAGAAACAATGGAAAATTAATTAAAATGATGAATTAGTGTTACTGGAGCATAACCCCAAGAGTATTGAAACTAATTCGGTAACTCTCAATATCAAACGAATCAAATCATATAAGATTCAATTTCTTCCATAATCAATTCCATCAATATGGAATCGTGGAAGAATAATATTGATGTGAGAATTATAATCTTCGAATAACCTTAGAAATTATTGCCATAAATTCATATGTTTGATCGTATCAAACATCTTTGAACAATTCAAAGATTCACGATGAATTTTAAAGATACAATTTTCAAAACTTTTAGATCGAATTTTTGAACAAGTAAAAAAATTCTATCTGCATTTCATCAGAAACATGTAACTAAGTCACGACAGTTCATTGACTAAGTTACGAAGTAAAGAAAACTACCTTAAGCAATTTACAATTCATTAAATTACATACATCCAATGTATCAGTTTAATAAATTTTCTGGTCCAATGACAGTCATTGGTTAAATGAGATTTAGTCACTTTCCCGAATATAATATTCGTTAAATGGATAAGGATATTTGGTGTGATCTAATATCAGACCATCATTTACTATATGGAATAAGCATCCAATACTTAAGTGATAAAATCTCATAAAATAATGTTCTAAGTTATTTACTTAACCGAATATTTTTCTTAATGTTTATCTATTCGTTAATGATACTACTAGTAGTTTTAAAATATGTAACAACTGTTTACAAAGAACCAGTAACTATCAAATAGTCGCAAGTTCTGATATCAAATATCGAAACAATCATTCAACAATATTTTAAATAACTAGACGAGAGATCTGATATCCAATATCTACAGTTGTCGTATTATGAAAATCAGTATTTTCTCTACACAACTACATGCATCTTCTTTTTCTTTAGCTTTATTATTTCTTTCAAATTATTTACAACCTTTGCAAATAATCGAAAAATAAATAGTGTCTCACACGTGACCTCTGAATGTCACTAAAGCCAAGAAACGTCATTATTAGATAAACAAATACCTAATGGGTTTTCTTAATGCCAGTGAAGAATCTCGAGACGTGAACCAATTCATGTCAATCTTTACTGCATAAGAAACTATTCTGTCTAGAAGGATTATATCAATATCTATTCTAATCTAGAACCTATTCTAGAAATCTGAAACCATAATTGAAGTCAGAAACATAAATATAATATGCATGCAGTGGATAAAAGCTTAATTCTATCAAACAAATAGAATAAGGAACAACATAGCGACAATTTACATAATATTATACACCGCATAAGTTAATGATTTTTAACTTAGCAGTGCCTCCTACTACTTTTTGTAAAACCGTAATCCCCAACGGAAATGAGAATTCAATAATTAAATTAAATTCCATAATGGGAAGTGGACCCCATGAATATATTTCGACTCACAGCTTTGGCACGTTCTCGCCTACGTATATTCATTAGGTAGACAACTCATTGTCAATCACACTCACTGTGACTCCTAGGTTCGGTCCTGATTGTTTCTCGTTATGACAGCTTTGGCACGTTCACATGGAGGCGTATCAAGGTTAAACTTGTCAATGACAAACTCAAGCTACCGATGTAGTCCGGACAGCTTTGGCACGTTCAGAATTTCCATTTTCACTTGAATTTGTATCTTATCATATAAGTTCTACCGGCGCAAATGAACTACCTTCAACTATAACTGCATAGCTTTGGCACGTTACAGCCATAGCATCATGAAAACATTTACATCCGTATTGACAAGGCGGACGAAGAAACAAGTATTCCTAATACTAGTTACTTTCTTAAAACCTTATTTAAATCGGGGATTTTCCAACAAAATATGCTTTTACTTTTTTAATCAATTAAATAAACAAATGCATATATAAATTAATGATTAAACTAAACATTGAATTTTAAAGGGCTATTCATATCGGGCATCCAGGATCAGACTCGCTCTGATACCATTTTTGTTGGGGTCAAATCAGAAAAGCGCAGTGAAACGAGCGCGGTTTCGGGCGAAATCGTAGTTTAAAATTTTTTAAACTTACGAATAAATTATTCAATATTTACTAATAAATTATTCATATCAAATATTATAATTCATTCATATTTCACCTAAACATATTTATTCGATATCATATAACAACATAAATAATATAGAAAACACCGTGAAACTTTTGCGAAATGTTTTTTTCCGCAAAATAGCATAAAACGCATTTCCGGCCGAACCGACCAATCAATGCTCATGGGGACTGCCCAGGTCAGCCCTTAAAATATTTGGACAATACGCAGGCTGCCCGAACAGTGACCAATTCACTGTTTGGGCTGCCGTTATCCGGTAACGTCGTTTTTCACCATTTTCGCGTATTTTCACTTCGAAATAATTTCCGATAAATATTTTTCTTTGGCAATTAAAATAAACTAATTTATTCTAATTACTCAATAAATAAAAACTGAATTTTTATCAGAAAAATCAGATTTATCATTAATTGCAATAAGACCCCAAAGTATTGCAATTTAATCATTTTAGTTTTTAAATATGTCAATTACATATTTAATTGATTCCAAATCAATCCCAAAATAATTTTTACATTTTAGCAAAAAAATCAGAAACTTTTTTAGATTTGCGCAAACTGCCCATTAATTTTCCAGAGTTACGAAATAGCCCCTGAACTTTTCATTAATTGTAATTTGGCCCAATTTATTCAAAACATATCAAGATCAAATCCAATCAATCCCAAATTTGACACACATCAATCAATATACATAAAATTACATCATATATATGAAAAACCCCAAATTTTGAATGGGTTAAGAACCCTAATTTCATAAATTACTCAAATTGGACAATTTACATTAAATTGATAAAATTCAATACTTTAATATTTCAATTACCACACCAATCAAGTCTCACCATCATGAAATTAATCAAGAACAATTCTTGGTTAATTATGAATGGCTAATCAACTCTAGAATGGCAACTTAAATTTCTAATTAATTTATTTAAGCTTAATTACACTAATAAGCTCATAAATTAATCATACATGCATAACATCTTCAAACAAGCTTCCAACAAATTTAATTACAAACTTAAAGAGTAGAGAAATAAACTTAACAACACAATTTGAAGTTAAGAATAATAGAAACATTTTATATGTAGAAGAAAGTGTAAGAAACTTACAAAAATTCCAAAATTTTGGCTTTGTTCTTACTTTTCTTTCCTCAATTTTCTCTCAACTCTCTTTGTAATAATTTTGTTGAAGTTGTCCTAGTATGAAAAATGAATCAAAACTTTTGATATACAAATTTCACTAATTTCGAAATTATTGATAACAAAAATAAATAACAATTATTTTTTTTGTTCAAAAATCATTGGCACACATTTTGCAAAATTAAAGTTAACACTTTATCTTAATAAAGCAAACAAAATGTGTTCCAATGGTTTCTTGCAATTTCCAAGCTTAATCATTAAAAAAGATATTTACTTTATTAATTAATTTAATTATTTGACAATTAAATAATTAAATAATTAAAATAAATATAAATATCTCAAATATATGTATTATATTTACTTTAAATATCTCAAATACATATATTAATGATATATGTCAAATATCACAAAATGATATTTTATTAATGTGTATTTAATAAAATCAAGTATTAAATACAAATACACATTAATTCGGAAATGACCATTAGGTCTCGATCGCATGTATTTTTCGTTTAACCATTGAACGAGTTATAAATAATCAGTATTATTCAAAACAGTTGCCCTAGTGCTCTACGAGTATATGTCATTAGTGAGACTCTTTAGATTCAGACATATCCGTCACGAAATCCAATTTCGTGTCTATAATTCACCCACCCGTAAATTATGACGACCACAGATAAACTCACTGAATCATACAGGTCGAGGTCACTGCATACGTATAATCCCTCAGTCACAGATATCCGGATTATCCTAGAGATATAGATATAAACGTCAAATCTCTATAGGAATAATCTCTATAGGATTAGGAGGAGGTCTGATCTAAATAGATCGGTGACGTGACTGACATCTAAGTGTGGAGGATAACTCATATATCCACAGTTGTATCTCAAGTCAAAGAATCACTATACTACTCAACCCGAGAAGATTCCTATTCACGTTGGTGTACCATCTATTAGGACATCTTCGGTGAGTCGTTCAGTGTATATCAAATAAACACCTACACCTCTATACGAGTCTCCCAAGACTCATGGTTTATTGGGATAAACTGATAAGTGTGGTTTATACCCACTTATTACGACATTTTAGCTTATTGTTTTGTTATATTTCGAGATATTTAATATTATTATAGTTTATTATTTCATGTTTTATTTGTAGGAGCATTAATACATGGATCTGGGAATAATTGGCACGTGTTTTGGGAACTTTCGGGAAGACACAGGACGAGCAGGGAAGAATGGCGCCGAGGCGCCAAAATCCCATACAAGTTCCAGGGAGAATGGCGCCACGGCGCCATTCATCACAAGCAATGGGCGCCGAGGCGCCCATTCATGGAGTAACATGGGCGCCGAGGCGCCAATGAAGAGAGCCAGGCGCCTCGACGCCCTAAAATGTCAATTCCTCATACAAAATGCCGAGGATTATGGGCCGCGGCGCTGCGGAAGAATACACGCGCATTCAGGATTTAATTTTAGGGTTTTTAATAATCCTAATATTACCCAAATACTCTTTGCCTCAACTATAAATATAACATTACATCCAACATTCAAGGGGAGGCTAATACAGAGCACAAACACAGAAACACATATTTTTAGAGATCCAAGGAGAGGATTGAAGAGCGACAAGAGGAGACAAAGGCTGTAATATCCGGAGAGGAAGAGATTCAATTCGGTTTTTATCTTCTTATTTCTTTCTTAAAACTCTAATGATTTCCATTAGATTCGTGGCTTGATTATTCAATGTTTTATCTTTTGTCATGAATTACTCCTTTATTTGGAGAACGATTGTAATTGATGCTTGAACCTTGTATTTTGTTTATCAGTTTTGTAATGAAGTTTTATTAATTATTTAATTCTTTTGAGTTTAATGCTTCTTGATTGCTGGCCACAATTGGAGATGATATATGTTTAGAATCTATCACTCGAGAGAGGGGATTTTGAATAGATCTAGAGAATATAACCTAGGATTTTATAGAGTTCGAGAGAATCTGTAGTCCTTTGAAGTCGTTAACATAGAATCACAAATCGTAATGAGTTATTAACTATTGGATTTTATAGAGATATCGAAGTCTATAGTTGATAATATTTTCACTCGGCACTCGAGAGAGGGAGTGAATATTTTAGGATCTTGACTTATAAATAATATAACTGAACAAAGATTAATTGGCATGACAAATACATAGAGACAGCTAGGTGAAATCAGGATCCAGAATCTCTATCGTATTAGTTCCTCCTATCTAATATTTGTATATTTTATTTATTATTAAAAATCTTTATTATTTGTCGTCTAGAATAAAGTTAGGATTATCAATTGTAGTACTTAGTGCGAGTTAACGCAATCCATGTGGGTTCGACACTCTAAACTCATTTATACTAAAACTTGACACCGTACACTTGCGGTACGATATAAAAATATCACACCAAGTTTTGGCGCCGTTGCCGGGGATTGTTTGTTTAATTCACATTAATACTACTACCAAGTAATTTTAGCTTTAATTTAGAATTTTATTTTAATTTTAATTTTTAATTTTAATTTTATTATTTTTATTTCCTTTATTTTTGTCTTAAGTTTTATTTTTATTTTGTTATTATTTATTTTTTTTTTTTATTTGATTTGATTTATTTTATTTATTTTTTTCTTACGAGGTGAGTTTGAAAAGAACCAATGGCAGATCCTGTTAGTGCATTGATAGCTCAAGTATCATCCTTCACGACTCATCTAGCAGTATTGATAAATCAAATGAGTCAACCGTCTATTGAAGCTATTTCTGCTAATGGAATGTTTTTATCCAACAGAGGAGCAGATTTGAACAAGTACAGTATGTGAACAATTGGAACTTCAACAACTGTAGAGGCAGTCATATGCCTATTATTATCATCCGAATTTTTCATATGCTGATATGGAGAACATTTTGCAACCTCCTCATGGCTTCAATTATCCAAAAGTTGAGCAGAAACCTTCCTTAGAAGACCTCATGATCACGTTTGTAGCTACAGCTTCAGAGAGGTTTGAGAAGAATGAGTCAATGCTGGATAATATCGAAACACGAATGGGCAATATAGAGGCAAATATGAAATCTTTAGAAGCACAAATCGAGTTGCTTGCTTCTTCCATGGCCAATCAACAGACATGGGATTTTCCGAGTGATACTGAAGTCAACCCCAATGAGCAATGTCAAATTAGAACCTGTAGGAGCGGAAAAGAGTTTAAAGACACCTCTCAGGACTTAGGCAGTAAAGAAAATGAAATGGTATTTCATGAGGAAACAGTAATAGAAGAAGAGAACAAAGGTGAATTGATAATGAGAGGTCAATATGAAGAAATCACCTTCAGTGTTTTCAGAGCCATGCCGAGTTCTCAAGGTGATGCAGACTGTCACAGGATAGATACAGTAGAAAAGGGAGTTGAAACCAGACAGGTGAATCAGTATTTCAACAGCCTATGAGCATAATGCAGCCATGCATAAAGGAAAATTCTCTGCAGCTAAACTCAAAACCACTCCCAAAGGGCCGTAAAAAGAGAAAAGAAAGGCCAGTTCTCACTTAGGGATAATTCCTGGAAGATTAAAAAGAAAACCGAGCCAATTTTGCCGAATGTGCAGTCCAGAATTTCCAATTGAAGGGAAATCTACATATCCTGGGGGACCATCTATGGATAAATCACCACAGCCTGCCAAGCTATCTTTTTCATGTCATAAGAACCGGTGGATACCAAAGAAGAAAACAGATGAGATTACCCGGTTCACTACTTTTAAGCCACCATAACCATTTGGGTGGTTGCGTCTGGCTGAAGACGTTAAACTTAGCGCTAGCGGGGAGGTAACCCTTGCATTTCTTTTTTTATTATTTTCTTTACTTTTTATTTTATTTTATTTATTGTGTGCTATTTATTTATTTGCATGTTATTTATGCAGGTAGCACGAGACACACAACGCCCGCAACCAAATTCCAACCAGCAAGAGTCTGATAAACTCCATGCACGGTAGTGTTGTTCCTCACTCTTGCTCTTGATATTTATCTTACATTGAGGACAATGCAAATTTTAAGTTTGGGGGTGTGTGCATGTTGTTTACTTGCTATTTAGTTGTTCAAATTTTTTTTTGGGAAAAAAAAAAAATTTTAGTCTTTGATAGTAAAGCATAAATCTTGTGATAATATTGTTTGTTTATTGGGTGAAATTTTAGAAACGATAAGTGCCTAATTTACTTTTATCTGATGCCTTGAATATTTGATCTATGTTAGACTCGTAAGCACTTAAAAATAGGTTCTTAGCAGTAAAACTTAAGTAGTTGACAATGTGACTAGTTGACGAAATTGCATGTCGATGAATGACTGTTTGCTTAGATATCTATCTTGATTTGCTAGTGTTATGAAGTATGGTATAGCTAAAAGAAAAATGTCTCTAAAGAAAGAAAATAAGCCACCTATAACCGATAAGCGTAAGCTACCCATGGGCGAGTATTAGGACCACCATGAGAAGAAATGCTACCTTAAAGGGTAGGTGAGTTGAAAAAAAAAGTGCAAAAATGAGAAAAAAAAAAGAGACAAGAAAATAAAAGAAAAACCATACCATACCGAACACAAATAAGGCAATTACAAAGCATAATTGAGATATCTAGGTTGGTTTGACCCATCGATTCTAATTTTAAACGAAATCATTGAGTTAGCTTACTTAAGATCAAAGCTGTGAATGAACCTTTACACACACACACCGTGAGTCTAGCTTAGATAATTTATTCGAGAATTTGGATTCGAGTTGCAATTGCGTACTTTGAAGATTCTTTAATTTCATTTATAAGCTTTCTTTGAGGATATTTATGCGTAACTATCGAGACTATTTTTGTTATTTTTTTATTTGTGCATGATTGTGTGTGAATGACGTTTGTGGGTGTCGTCGCTGTAAGCCCTCACGAGACTATAACTCGTCCACTAGGGCCGCCTAGGGGTTTAAAGGCTTGTTGCATATGCTAAATGCAATCGTGACCTACGAAAGTGGCTTAGTTAATTTAGTTATTTTTAATTATTTATTTGAATTAGTTTTTATTTTATCTTTTGCTCGGGACTAGCAAAACCTTAAGTTTGGGGGTATTTGATAAGTGTGGTTTATACCCACTTATTACGACATTTTTAGCTTATTGTTGTTATATTTTGAGATATTTAATATTATTTATAGTTTTATTTCATGTTTTATTTGTAGGAGCATTAATACATGGATCTGGGAATAATTGCACGTGTTTTGGGAACTTTCGGGAAGCCACAGGACGAGCAGGGAAGAATGGCGCCGAGGCGCCAAAATCCCATACAAGTTCCAGGGAGAATGGCGCCACGGCGCCATTCATCACAAGCAATGGGCGCCGAGGCGCCCATTCATGGAGTAACATGGGCGCCGAGGCGCCAATGAAGAGAGCCAGGCGCCTCGGCGCCCTAAAATGTCAATTCTCATACAAAATGCCGAGGATTATGGGCCGCGGCGCTGCGGAAGAATACACGCGCATTCCAGGATTTAATTTTAGGGTTTTTAATAATCCTAATACTACCCAAATACTCCTTGCCTCAACTATAAATATAACATTACATCCAACATTCAAGGGGAGGCTAATACAGAGCACAAAACACAGAACACATATTTTTAGAGATCCAAGGAGAGGATTGAAGAGCGACAAGAGGAGACAAAGGCTGTAATATCCGGAGAGGAAGAGATTCAATTCGGGTTTTATCTTCTTATTTCTTTCTTAAAACTCTAATGATTTCCATTAGATTCGTGGCTTGATTATTCAATGTTTATCTTTTGTCATGAATTTACTCCTTAATTTTGGAGAACGATTGTAATTGATGCTTGAACCTTGTATTTTGTTTATCAGTTTTGTAATGAAGTTTTATTAATTATTTATATTCTTTTGAGTTTAATGCTTCTTGATTGCTGGCCACAATTGAAGATGATATATGTTTAGAATCTATCACTCGAGATAGGGGATTTGAATAGATCTAGAGAATATAACCTAGGATTTTATAGAGTTCGAGAGAATCTGTAGTCCTTTGAAGTCGTTAACATAGAATCACAAATCGTAATGAGTTATTAACTATTGGATTTTATAGAGATATCGAAGTCTATAATTGATAATATTTTCACTCGGCACTCGAGAGAGGGAGTGATATTTTAGGATCTTGACTTATAAATAATATAATTGAACAAAGATTAATTGGCATGACAAATACATAGGAGACAGCTAGGTGAAATCAGGATCCAGAATCTCTATCGTATTAGTTCCTCCTATCTAAATATTTGTATATTTTATTTATTTATTAAAAATCTTTATTATTTTTCGTCTAAATAAAGTTAGGATTATCAATTGTAGTACTTAGTGCGAGTTAACGCAATCCCTGTGGGTTCGACACTCTAAACTCATTTATACTAAAACTTGACACCGTACACTTGCGGTACGATATAAAAATATCACACCATAAACCATCAGACCCAGTCCGATATACGACATGTACTGGTCTCAACATATTTTACTAACCGACCCGTGTTAGTAAATCTTGACAGGAACTTAATTTAAGGATATACAACTTATAATGACCACTTCATGTCAATTACAAACTATGTTGTAACTGCGCACTACGTTGTAAATCCTAGGGTCTTTGTCTAATATTTATATATACATATCACTAAACTAGATTTAGTTTCAATCTAATCATCTAATCGAAATTAGATAGAATACGTATATAAAAGACAAGAGGTGCTTCAATTAAATTAGTAATATTATGGAAAAATGTATTGCTCGTATTCATGAATCGAACATAATTACGATCGGGATTAGCGCTCAGAGCACCAACCCCAACAATTTCTCCCACTTGCTCTAGTGCCAATCCATGGTATCATATACACATCCCAATGTGTATCACATACTCATGGCCTTCAAGAACTCACCTTGCGTTCAAGTGGTAGGTAACAACAAGTAAGTCCACTATGAGATATTGAGTTTGTCCAACAAACACAATCATTTTCCTTAGCAAGCATCATTCATATTTTTGTAGAAACTAAGTTCTACATAAATATGACTCAGATGTCATATCAACATTGTGCTTCAACTACTAAATTGTCTAAGTATTTATGGATCAAATCCAAAATATTTTGTAGACAACCTCAAACACAATACTAATATCAATCTTCTAATATTCGAGGTCACTATGCAACTTCATAAGTTACAACTAACTCCACTTTTGTAGTGGAATTATGTAATATCCCGGGTTTTTTCGTATCAGTGCGAGAAAGTTTTCGAATTAAAGTTAAGGATTTAGAACGTGATGGTAATTGAAAATCATGGTTTATGTGTTGGAGAATAGGTGGGAATATTTTTTTTTTAAGTGAAGTTTCGTCACGTTGGAAAACGCGTGGTTTCGAGAGCCGGTTACGCGATTTCTGTTTTCATCGTTCTACGAGTAAAGATTCTTGTTTCTGCCATAAAATTTGCAAACGAACTTCGATTGAGCTGATTCTTGAACCAGTGGACTCGTTTTTCCGAGACGGACAACTTTTGTGTTGAGCAAAATTTTAGATTTCCGAAAATACCCTTCCTAGTGGGGACATTTTAGTCATTTTCGAATTTATTAATTTGTTATTATTCTTTATTCTTAACTCTTATCAAAGTTTCACATTTTCATATCAACATACGTGCTAATCTAATAGCTAACGCCTAAAGTATACAAAGCAAATCGTATATATATCTATACTTTTATCACAATAGTCTAACTTTGAAATATCATCAAATCGCTATGTTAAATAAACTTTTCTCAATACCAAATCAAGCCTTTCTTAACTTCCTTTAATTACAACATTACTACAATGACTTAACAATCGAGATTCATATACATTTACACATACCTTATCACACCTCTCTTATATACATGCCAAAAATGATTCTAAAGTACTTATACATATACATGCATACCAATACAGCTTAACAAACGCGCTTTATAACATCTAACACACATTAGTTTCCAAATTCATTAATTAATTTCACATAAGCATTCGTTATCCATATAATCAACGAGCTCTATCAAACACGTACATACACACAGTCACACACACAATCATCATACAACTAATCATGACGCAAACTTAACAACCAATACATCACAAGGCATACAATCAAGCAATACATACATATCATGGCACACCAAGTTTGTCACGAGACTTTTCATACATAAGCACATTCATAACAAACATTCCAAAACACGATTCATACATAAGCACGTTCAATACAAGCATTCCAAAACACGACTCAAACACTCACGTACAAACATATGTTTCAAACATATGAATACACCTCTTGTTACCAAATTCAAATGTCATACCTTTAATAATTCTCATAGCTTTTCCTTTATCGATCAAACATAATCATTCAGGATCTCTATCTAGGAACATCTGATTTAACATCTTTATCAACTGAACATATATAGTTACTTCCTTACAATTATTATTCTTTAAGCTTTAGTCCCATTCACTAGGGTGTAGTTTCTACATCCCCCAAACCCAAGTTTCGCTAAATTATATTCATAAACATTACCTTATTCGTATGCTATGTCTATGGATATAAATATTGGTCTTTACCTACATAAGCATCTCTTTATTTCTATAGGTTCATACACCTGTTTATTTCTACTACATTTATCTTTATATATGTGTGTAAACATAGGTTTCATGCTTATAACTATATACAACTTTATTTTATTACTATCTTCGGACAACGATAAATTTCTAAAGTACTCGAGGCATGAGTTACTTACCTGGCTTCGCGAGTGCCGAAGATCCTAGTCAAGTCTGTCAAAATAGATGACGAAAAGCCGTCAGACACACGACTTACGAAGTTCTCGACCAAACTACTATAAAATTCAGAATCTCTTCAAAAAGATCAAATCATCTCCGATTTCAATGCATTCAGTTTCAGTAATCTTAGAACATCACTACAATCTATTCCAAGCCACTAGTTCACTTAAATTCCCAATTTACGCGTTCTTAGAAAATCTTCCGAAACAGTTTCCGCAAACGCTACGGAAAGGTCTCGAACCCTCCGAACCATCCCGGATTTATCCAAACAAGTTCGTAATATCAAAAATAACTCATAACTATAACTTAGTAAATCTGATAAACTGCTGATATGTTTTACTTGTTTATGTGTTACTAGCAGGGTTACTTACTAAGTTTTAAAACTCACACCAAACCAGTTTGCCAGTTTTGCAGGATGACTGTAGATTGGTCAATCATATCGGCTTTGGAAGTCATTCTCGAGACGTGGATTACCCAAGTGGCAGTCACCCTCGCAAGTGTCTTGGGAAATGTTTTTAGAGGATTAAGATATTTGATTTATTGTTTTTTTTATCGTACTGAGCACGTGGTTTGTATTAATAATTTAAAGTTTTGATTGCATGTGATGTTGTGGGCACAGAGCCCTTGAGTGTTGATAGATGATGTGGGCATAAAGCCCTTAGGTTGTGGTTTTGATGAGTTTTATTTGGACCTGAGGTCCTTTTATTATTTTGATGTTTTCTTAGATTGCCTTTTATGCTGGACTGCGATCCAGGTTATCCAGTTTTTAGGATACATCAAGCCGAATTTTTCAGTTGATTCAGAGGCTTATGGAGATGGGTCAATCCTGTCTCTTGCCGGTAGCATCCTGCCTCTGGCGGGATGTTACAGTTCATCTCCCACTGTATCGTTTCTGACTCTTTATGACGTAGACTGTCTAACGTCATAATTAGACTTAAAACTAATCTAACTATAATGGTTGCAAATTTATTCTCCATTAATTAGAAACTCATTCTTAATATCTCAAGATACTAAAGAACATGTTTCAAGACTCATCTTATGGTCTAGAGGATATCAAAATAACTCGTAACAATTACGATTAAATTGATATCTCTAATCGCCACTCAATATAGTATTTCATTTTGCCATCATCCTATGATGCATAAGATTAATCAGACATTCTAATCAATATTTCTTCGAAAAAAAAAAGAATCATCCTTTACGAAAGATGAATACTATATATAAGACAACCTAATTGTCAAACAATTATACTAACTGTCATACAGATAGTCTTGTTGCGTCCAGGAGTATCTCACAAGTCTTAGTTTATATCTTATATAAAACTTATATTAAATATAATAGAGACTACTTTCACTACTTTAAATGAGAAAATAAGACTGAGGTAAACTTTTACCTCAGAAACATCTCATTATTACATTAATAATGACAATGTAATTATGATGTAAGATACTAGAAAGAAATTTGTACGCTCTTACTAACCCTTCATTCCCATATGTATTCCTCTATGCTTTGATAAAATCAGACAATCTAACTAATATCAAAATTAGAAAACACAAATTTCCAGAAAGCTTATATATTAAATTGTAATCTTAGCATAATACAAACTCCAGAGTCATTCCAAAATGAACTATTCACACTAAGAAATCACAATGGATCTCTTATCTGAAGAAACCATTCAGAAACGCCACTTTGTATTCTTTAGCTAAAATGTACAATTTAATATCATTATCAACCAACAAATCTTAAATTATTCAATAAGTGCGACTAGAGATAAGTTTCCTCGAAATCTACAATAGATTGCTGAGTATAATTTTTCTCACTTACTGTCATACTATAAAGGTCAAACCTTTATAAGCTCACTTTGCTTTTGCTACGTAAACCATTTGCACATTTTATGAACGATTCATAATAAAAGGTCAATCAATTTCTAAACTTGATCGTAGTAAGCTATGAACAATCTACGATCTATGGTCTAATGCTAATTTTTGGATTCGATATCAAATATCGCTCCCATTATAAGTTATAGGATAATTTTCTTCAATAAGAAAACAACAGAACCATTAAGTATCAAATAATTTGCGAATGATTCTAACATCCTATAGCACTTATATGGAAGTAATAAAAGGGTAATTTCATCTTATAAATATGTTGTTCCATTTATAGTTTATCACCGTATGTGACTTCAATAAGTCAAGGTCTTTCTACAATAGTCAACATCCAATGTTACACACTAAGTAATAAATAATTTTATTACTCGAGATCGTAGAAAAGATATTCTATCAAATAGAATACAATATTCTATTAAATAAATAAATGATAAACTTCTACTCGTACCTCCAAGGTGCAAGTAATATCAATTATACAACCATATTCAAAAGATATATTCAAATCTCAACATTTCAAGATTCAAAATTTCTATATACATATCATATACGTAACTGTAGAAATAAATGGACATTAATTAAAATGATGAATTAGTGTTACAGGAGCAAAACCCCAAGAGTATTGAAACTAATTCGGTAACTCTCAATATCAAACGAATCAAATCATATAACATTCATTTTCTTCCATCAATCAATTCCATCAATATGGAATCGTGGAAGAATAATATTGATGTGAGAATTATATTCTTCGAATAACCTTAGAACTTATTTCCATAAATTCATATGTTTGATCGTATCAAACATCTTTGAACAATTCAAAGATTCACAATGAATTTTAAAGATACAATTTTCGAAATTTTAGATCAAATATTTTTGAACAAGTCAAAAATTTATATCTGCGTTTCATCAGAAACACGTAACTAAGTCACGATAGTTCATTGACTAAGTTACAAAGTAAAGAAAACTACCTTAAACAATTTACAATTCATTAAATTACATACATCCAATATATCAGTTTAATAAATTTTCTGGTCCAATGACAGTCATTGGCTAAATGAGATTTAGTCACTTTTTCCGGCCGAACCGACCAATCAATGGTCATGGGGACTGCCCAGGTCAGCCCCTAAAACATTTGGACAATACGTAGGCTGCCCGACAGTAACCAGTTCGCTGTTTGGCTGCCGTTATCCATCCCTTGGTTTTCGGTAACATCGTTTTCACCATTTTCGCGTATTTTCACTCCGAAATAATTTCCGATAAATATTTTTCATTGGAAATTAAAATAAATAATTTATTCTAATGACTCAATAAATAAAAACTGAATTTGTATCAGAAAAATCAGATTTATCATTAATTGCAATAAGACCCCAAAGTATTGCAATTTAATCATTTTAGTTTTTAAATATGTCAATTACATATTTAATTGATTCCAAATCAATCCCAAAATAATTTTTACATTTTTGCAACAAAACCAGAAACTTTTCCAGATTTGCGCAAACTGCCCAGTAATTTTCCAGAATTACGAAACAGCCCCTGAACTTTTCATTAATTGTATTTTGGCCCAATTTGTTCAAAACACATCAAGATCAAATCCAATCCAATCAATCCCAAATTTGACACACATCAAATATACATCAAATTATATCATATATATGAAAATCCCCAAAATTTGAATTGGTTAAGAACCCTAATTTCATAAATTACTCAAATTGGACAATTTACTTTAAATTGATAAAATTCAATACTTCAATCTTTCAATTACCACACCAATCAAGTCTCACCATCATGAAATTAATCAAGAACAATTCTAGGTTAATTATGAATGGCTAATCTGTAGGGGTTTTTAAGGGGGTGAATCCGGTAACGCAGCGGAAGCGGTGAAAATCCGATTTTTAGATTTCAAAAATTTTTCTCGGATTAATTAAATAAACATATTTATTTAATATTCCAATAATCAAATTATGAAATAAAATTCAATAAATCATAATTAAGTGAATTTACAAATTACCCTGCCTGCTTTGTATTTTGTCCGTTTTAGTCCGAAATTGATCTAATCAATTTTGAATGATTCTAAATCATTTCTAAGATGAACTTATGATTTTCAAACACCAAAAGCACCAAAATCCCCAAAATTCTCACACCAAGGCCGAGAGCCTCCTTTAGGCTCCATTTGGTGCATTTTGCACTTTCACGCTTTAAGACACATCCAAATGAAATCCAATCAACATGAAACTTTATATGCATCATATACACATACAAATACACAACATATATAAAAATCCCCAAATTTGGAATTAGTCATGAACCCTAATTTTTCAATTTTCACAAATTGGACAAATTAGACCAATACATTAAATCAATTACTTCAATCATCATTCTTCCATCCAATACAAGTCTCAACACAATGAAACAACTCAAGATCAAATCTAGGTCATTTAAGAGTGGGTCAATAACTCCAAATTAGCAACATGTTTCCAAAACCTTAAAAGAATAGTTATAACTACAATAGTTACAAGTTTTCTTCATCATACATGCTCAACACTTCCAACAAAATTTCCATCATCAAAAAACACAAGAAATAATGAAAAGAATAACTTAAGAACATCACAAGATGTTGCCTAGATCCTAAGGAATAATTTCCTTTCTAATAGTAAGTTTGAAAAACTTACAAAATCCAAGCTTTTCTTTTGGTTTCTTCTTTTCTTCCTCACTTGCTTTCTTTGTTTTCTTTAATGGATTTTCTTGTAAAGTGTATTAGATTAAAAAATGAAGATGAAATGAAAACAATATATACTTGTAATAATTTGCCCTTGGCCGAAAATCACAAGCATTTACCAAATTTTTCATTTCAATTTCATTTCAAAAAACATGTTATCAACTTGCATAAATATCTTAATACAACTTTATTAGATATTTATTTAAGTCAACAAAGGCAACTAACATCATTTACTTAATATACCCAAATGTAAGATATTTATATTTTAATTTAATTTAATCATTTAACAATTAAATAATTAATTAATTAATCAAATACAAATATATTAAATATATGTATAATAATTTACATTAAATATTAAAAACATATATTCATTTAGGATATAAGTCAAATAACTCATTTTGACTATTAATTAATGTGTATTTAAATTAATCAAGTATTAAATGTAAATACACAATAATTAGGCAAATGACTATCTAGTCCCTTTAGCACGTATGTTGCGTTTAACCTTTAAACGACTTTATAAATATCAATATTATTTATTAATGTTACTCTAGTGCTCTACGAGTATGTTTCATTATTGAGACTCTCTAGATTCAGGTATATCCGTCACGAAATCAAATTTCGTATCCATAATCTATCCACTCATAGATTATGATGATCACGGATAATCTTGCTGAATCATACAGGTCGAGGTCATGGCAAATGTATAATTCCTCCGTCACAGGTATCCGGATAAATCCCAGAGATATAGATGTAAACGCCAAATCTCTATCGGGATTATCCAGTCGACTATTCTATTAGCATTCTCAAAAGAATATTTAGAACTAGCTTCTAAACTTTACCACGGGCCCATGGTTTTATTTTGATTGCTAATCATATGGACTACCTATGCTCTGATACACAGAACTGACGGATCCTATCTGATACACATAGGACACCCTGAGGATCTATCTACACCCAACGAACATGCGGAGGTCTGATCTAAATAGATCGGTGACGTGATTTCCGTCTAAGTGTAGAACATGTCTCATATGCCCACAATGGCATCTCAAGTCTAAGAATCACAAGTGCTACTCAACCCAAGAAGATTCTTATTGACGCTGGTGTACCATCCATTAAGAATATTCGGTGAGTCGTTCAGTGTTTATCCGCTATAAACACCTACACGTCTATACTAGTCTCCAAGACTTATGGTTCATTGAGAAACCATTGGAATCATATATTCCAGTATACGACATGTACCGGTCTCAACGGGTTTACTATACTGACTAAGTAATGTAAACCTTGACCAAGAACTGTCTGAGAATGACAACGTCATGATACTTCTCAATGTCCATTGCGACGCTTTTGCAACTGTATCATGACTAATCATTCTAGGGTCATTACGTCTTTACCATATAGAAAGATATATTATATTATAAAAACTGCATATATTATTCATAATAATAATGTTTTACAGAAGTATTCAAAGAAATACAACCGGGAATTGGCGCTCTGAGCACCAACTCCAACAAAATCTCCCCTTGCTCTAGTGCCAATATCGATTGTATCTAATACCCATCGACTCCACGTGTTTATCAAACAACTTTGGAGGTATGGCCTTCGTCAGCGGGTCTGCTACATTATCTTCACTCGGTACCTTGCACATGACAATATCCCCTCGCGACACGATCTCTCGAATGATGTGGTACTTGTGTTCCACATGCTTCGACTTCTGATGCGCCCTCGGTTCGTTTGCTTGCACAATGGCTCCAGTATTATCACAGTATAACGGAATCGCATTCTTGATACTTGGGATAACTCCTAATTCTGTGATAAAATTCTTTATCCACACAGCCTCTTTTGCAGCTTCAGAAGATGGCAATATATTCTGCCTCAGCGGTGGAATCAGCTGTCGATCCCTGTTTGGAAATCTTCCAACAAACTGCACCTCCGTTAAGGGTAAAGACAAATCCAGATGTAGACTTTCTATCATCGGGATCCGATTGGAAATCGGAGTCTGTATACCCATTAACCTGCAGTTTGTTTCCTCCATATATTATCAACTTATCCTTACTACCTTTAAGATACTTTAGGATATGTTTGATGGCCATCCAATGGTCATTACCTGGATTGAACTGATATCGACTAGTTACGCTAACAGCGAAACTGATATCAGGCCTCGTACATAACATGACATACATTATGCTACCCAAACACGAAACATGAGGTTGGTTAGACATTACTGACCTTCTCATCTTCTGTTTGTGGACACATCTTCTTAGAAAGATGAATCCCATGTCTGAACGGTATGTTTGTTGTCTTACAGTTACCAAAACGTGTACCGTTCCAAGATCTTATCTATGTACGTTGATTGGGATAACCCAATCAGCCTCCTTTGTCTATCTCTATAGAGTCTTTTCCCTAAAACATAAG
This sequence comes from Zanthoxylum bungeanum, assembly GCA_019454045.1. Taxonomy (NCBI): domain Eukaryota; kingdom Viridiplantae; phylum Streptophyta; class Magnoliopsida; order Sapindales; family Rutaceae; genus Zanthoxylum; species Zanthoxylum bungeanum. The sequence continues at coordinate 41,264 of SKCR01001486.1, forward strand.
AAGCTTCTCCCAGGTCCTTCATGGAGAAATTCTTACAAAGAGGTAAGCTTTTACGCTTTGTAACATACCTAAATCATTCCCAATGAGTTAGGATGTCATCAACATATAGGACTAAAAATACGACCATGCTCCCACTGGCCGCTGATACACACAGGATTCTTCCGAATCTTGAGAATCAGACGATCTAATAATCTCGTCGAACGAAGATTCCAACTTCGTGAAGCTTGTTTAAGTCCATAAATGGACTTCTTAAGCTTACACAGCATGCCCGAGGTTTCGCTGGATGCAAAACCTTCCGGCTGTTCCATATAGATTTCTTCATCAAGAAATCCATTTAGAAAAGCCGTTTTGACATCCATTTGTCAAATCTCGTAATCATGATACGCAGCTATAGAAAGCAAAATCCGAATAGACTTAAGCATTGCAACTGGTGAAAAAGTTTCATCGTAGTCGACGCCAGGTCGCTGCGTGTAACCTTTTGCTACCAGTCGGGCCTTGTAAGTTTCAACCTTACCATCAGGCCTGCGCTTCCTCTTGTAAACCCATTTACAACCGATAGGAACAATTCCTTCGGGAAGCGGAATCAAGTCCCAAACTTGATTTTCATGCATTGAGTCTATCTCGGATTTCATGGCACTTTGCCATTTCACGGAGTTGATGTCCAACATCGATTCTCTATAGGTAAGAAAGGATCTGTCTCTTCAATTAAGAGAACATCAAGACTCTTTTCTTGTATCAAATACAAGCGTTTAGGAGGTCTAGATACCCTTTGTGACCTACGGAGTATGTGTGTTGAAGGTTCTCCATCTACTTGAACTTGAGGTTCCTCCGTTGGTTCGTTGTTTTTAGGTTGGACTTCATCAAGTTCAACCTGTCGATGATTACCACCTTCTGACAAAAATTCTACTTCTAGAAATTTTACGAAGCGAGCTACGAACATATTTTGATGCTCAGTGTTATAGAACAGATATCCCTTCGTATTCGAAGGATATCCAACAAACCTAAACTTTTACCCTCGAGGCGAAAGCTTATCTTGCTGAGTCACCCTGACATAGGCAGGACAACCCCAAACCTTAATATAATTAAGATTTGGTCTCATACCGAACCATATCTGATACAGTGTCGTAGGAACAGCCTTTGAAGGAATCTTATTCAAAAGATGTGCGGCTGTTAAGAGAGAGTAGCCCCATAAATAATAGGGCAAATCTGTGAAACTCAACATCGATCGGACCATATCCAATAAAGTCCGATTTCTCCTTTCAGATACACCATTTTGCAGTGGTGTACCTGGAGGAGTATATTGAGCGAGAATCCCATTCTCCTTCATATAATCCATGAACTCACCACTCATATATTCACCGCCTCGATCTGATCGAAGCATTTAATATATTTACTAGTTTGTTTTTCTACTTCATTTCGGAACTCTTTGAACTTTTCAAAGGTTTTCGATTTATGTCGCATCAAATACACATAACCGTACCGTGACAAATCATCGGTAAAGGTAACGAAGTACGAATAACCACTGTGAGCAGTTTGACTTAGTGGACCACATACATCAGAATGTACGAGTTCCAGTAAGTTAGTGGCTCGGTGTCCAACATCAGAAAATGGGGCTTTGGTCATCTTACCCTGAATACAGGATTCACAAGTTGGATAGGATTCAATGGTAAGATCTGATATCAAACCATTCCTAACCAATTGGGTAAGGCGTTTAACGCCAATGTGACCAAGTCTCATATGCCAAAGTTCAGTATTATTAATTACAGGTAAACTATGTTTATTAACTCCAGTATTTAATATATCTTTAGAAGTTTGCAATGTATAATGACCATGCTGGTTTGGACAACAAAGGATCTGAATATTATTACTATCATATAAATATAAAGAACTATTCTTAATATTAATACAAAAGCCTTATGTATCTAATACAAAAAGTGATATAATATTAGCTACACATCCAGGTACAAATGGCATTCATTAACAAAAGTGTCCCATTCGGCAATGAGATCTCGAATACTCCCACTGCAACTGCATCCAAAGAGTCTCCACTCCCGAACCGCAACTGCATCTCCCCGGGCTTCAGCCTCCTACTTTCCTTCAGCACCTGCAACGAATTGCAAATGTGAATGGGACAAGCAGAATCTAAAATCCAGTTGGATGTAACGGCTTCACAAGCCAAAGATAAATCAATAACTGGAAAAATAAAAATACCTGATGTAGATGCTCTGTCTCTCCTCAGCTGGGCAATGTAATTAAGACAGTTCCTCTTCCAGTGCCCGACTTTGCAGCAGTGGTGGCATTTGTCTTCAGAAGCCCTTTTGGGCTTTGCAACCTTCGCCTGTTGTTGAGGACCAAAAGCCTTCTTCTTCTTCTTGCCTTTCTTGTTCTTTCCCTTGGACCATCCTTGGGAAGAAGCCGAAAGAGAAGTAGTTCTAGGAGGGCGAGTCGGTACTCCCTTCTTAAGGTCCTCTTCTGCCGTGAGCAACATCCTATGTAGCTCCTGGTAGGTACAGACAGTCCCGTGCATGTTGAAGTACATCACGAACTGGCGAAATGAAGCTGGTAGTGAACCAAGAATGACACTCCTACCAAGAATGTCATTCAAGATGAGATTATGTTGCCTCAATTGATCGATCAAATCGATCATCTGAAGAACATGTGGGCTAACACTTTGCCCCCCATCCAGACGCGCATGGAACAGTTCCATGGCGACTTTGTGAACAATCACTTGTTCTTGGTTCTCAAACGATTGTCTCAATCGCGTCATCATACTATAGGAATCGAGCATACCATAGTACTGTTGCTTGAGTTTCGGAGACAGTGAACTAAGGATGTATGATTTAACCCTTAAATCATCATCCTTCCAAGTTTCAAAAACTTGGCGTTCCTCCTCCGAAGCATCCGCACCCACTGCAAGGGGCAACGGACCCTCAAGAACATAACCCAGCTTTTCGGAATCGAGGACAATCCTCAAATCCAATTCCCAGTCTGCAAAGTTCTCAGCGCATTTCAGTTTGTTCGTATCAAGCATACGCACAAACTGATTTGTGGATTATGGCGCCATCGCCAATCTATCATATAGATCACGAAAAACAGTTAGCAGAAATTAAGCAGTTTCATATAATATCAAAAGCATAAACTAGATCATGGATTTTTAATCTAATATGCCCCTCCCACTAAATCATGTAATACTGTAATCCAAAACAGAATACAAATATTTAATAATTAAATTAAATACTAATAGTGAAAAGTGGATCCCGTGAATATATTTCGGCTCACGGCAGAGGCACGGTCTCGCCTACGTATATTCATCAGGTAGACAACTCATTTGTCAATCATTCACTAATGACTCCTAAGTATCCGGTCATGGCCGTTTCTCGTTGTCGCTGCGAAGGCAGGCCCACAAGGAGACGTACCAAGGTTAAACTCGTCAATGATAAACTCAAGTTACTTACGTAATCCTGACAGCTAGGGCACGTTCAGAATTCCGCTTTTACTTGAATTTACCTAGTATCTGATATACATCCGGTATAAATAAATCTTTATCGGCTACATCCTCACAGCAGAGGCACGGTCTCAGATGTAGTCACAAAGAAGTATTCATAAACCGTATTGACAAGACGGACCATATAACATGCATCAAATACATAATTACATTCAAACCTTATTAATTAGGGATTTTCCGCTAAGTGTCATACACCCTAAATCTAACCAATTTAGATCCTAATAGGCATGCATAAAGTCAAGAAAACATGATTAAACATTGATTCAATGAAGGCTAATCATATTAGGTGGCCTAGAATCAGACTCGCTCTGATACCATTTTGTAGGAGTTTTTAGGGGGTGAATCCGGTAACGCAGCGGAAGCAGTGAAAATCCGATTTTCAGATTTCAAAAATTTTCTCGGATTAATTAAATAAACATATTTATTTAATATTCCAATAATCAAATTATGAAATAAAATTCAATAAATCATATTTAAGTGAATTTACCAAATTACCCTTGCTTTGGTATTTTGTCCGTTTTAGTACGAAATTGATCTAATCAATTTTGAATGATTCTAAATCATTTCTAAGATGAACTTATAATGTTCAAAACATCAAAACACCAAAAGCACCAAAATCCCCAAAATTCTCACACCAAGGCCGAGAGCCTCCTTTAGGCTCCATTTTGTGCATTTTGCACTTTCACGCTTTAAGACACATCCAAATGAAATCCAATCAACATGAAACTTTATATGCATCATATACACATACAAATACACAACATATATAAAAATCCCCAAATTTGGAATTAGTCATGAACCCTAATTTTTCAATTTTCACAAATTGGACAAATTAGACCAAATACATTAAATCAATTACTTCAATCATCATTCTTCCATCCAATCCAAGTCTCAACACAATGAAACAACTCAAGATCAAATCTAGGTCATTTAAGAGTGGGTCAATAACTCCAAATTAGCAACATGGTTTCCAAAACCTTAAAAGAATAGTTTATACTACAATAGTTACAAGTTTTCTTCATCATACATGCTCAACACTTCCAACAAAATTTCCATCATCAAAAACACAAGAAATAATGAAAATAATAACTTAAGAACATCACAAGATGTTGCCTAGATCCTAAGGAACAATTTCCTTTCTAATAGTAAGTTTGAAAAACTTACAAAATCCAAGCTTTTCTTTTGGTTTCTTCTTTTCTTCCTCACTTGCTTTCTTTGTTTTCTTTAATGGAGTTTCTTGTAAAGTGTATTAGGTTAAAAAATGAAGATGAAATGAAAACATATATACTTGTAATAATTTGCCCTTGGCCGAAAATCACAAGCATTTACCAAATTATTTTCATTTCAATTTCATTTCAAAAAACATGTTATCAACTTGCATAAATATCTTAATACAACTTTATTAGATATTTATTTAAGTCAACAAAGGCAACTAACATCATTTACTTAATATACCCAATGTAAGATATTTATATTTTAATTAATTTAATCATTTAACAATTAATTAATTAATTAATTAATCAAATACAAATATATTAAATATATGTATATTTTACATTAAATATTAAAAACATATATTCATTTAGGATATAAGTCAAATAACTCATTTTGACTATTAATTAATGTGTATTTAAATTAATCAAGTATTAAATGTAAATACACAATAATTAGGCAAATGACTATCTAGTCCCTTTAGCACGTATGTTGCGTTTAACCTTTAAACGACTTTATAAATAATCAATATTATTTATTAATGTTGCTCTAGTGCTGTACGAGTATGTTTCACTATTGAGACTCTCTAGATTCAGGTATATCCGTCACGAAATCAAATTTCGTATCCATAATCTATCCACCCGTAGATTATGACGATTACGGATAATCTCGCTGAATCATAAAGGTCGAGGTCATGGCAAATGTATAATTCCTCCGTCACAGGTATCCGGATAAATCTCAGAGATATAGATGTAAACGCCAAATCTCTATCGGGATTATCCAGTCGACTATTCTATTAGCATTCTCAAAAGAATGTTTAGAACTAGCTTCTAAACTTTACCATGGGCGCATGGTTTTATCTGATTGCTAATCATATGGACTACCTATGCTCTGATACACAGAACTGACGGATCCTATCTTGATACACATAGGACACCCTGAGGATCTATCTACGTCCAACGAACAGGCAGAGGTCTGATCTAAATAGATTGGTGACGTGACTGCCGTCTAAGTGTAGAAGATGTCTCATGTGCCCACAATGGCATCTCAAGTCTAAGAATCACAAGTGCTACTCAACCCAAGAAGATTCTTATTGACGCTGGTGTACCATCCATTAAGAATCTTCGGTGAGTCGTTCAGTGTTTATCCGATATAAACACCTACACGTCTATACTAGTCTTTAAGACTTATGGTTCATTGAGAAACCATTGGAATCATATATTCCAGTATACGACATGTACCGGTCTCAACGGGTTTACTATACTGACCAAGTAGTGTAAACCTTGACCAGGAACTGTCTGAGAATGACAACGTCATGATACTTCTCAATATCCGTTGCGACGCTTTTGCAACTGTATCATGACTAATCATTCTAGGGTCATTACGTCTTTACCATATAAGAAGATAGATTATATTATAGAAACTACATATATTATTCATAATAATAATATTTTACAGAAGTATTCAAAAGAAATACAACCGAGAATTGGTGCTTGAACACACCAACTCCAACATAATCAACTCTAGAATGGTAACTTTAATTTCTAATTAATTTATTTAAGCTTAATTACACTATTAAGCTCATAAATTAATCATACATGCATAACATCCTCAAACAGGCTTCAACAAATTTAATTACAAACTTAAAGAGTAGAGAAACAAACTTAACAACAAAATTTGAAGTTAAGATTAATAGAACATTTTCTATGTAGAAGAAAGTGTAAGAAACTTACAAAAATTCCAAAATTTTGGCTTTGTTCTTGCTTTATTTCTTCAATTTTCTCTCAACTCTCTTTGTAATAATTTTGTTGAAGTTGTCTTAGTATGAAAAATGAATCAAAACAATTTTGATATACAAATTTCACTAATTTCGAAATTATTGATAACAAAAATAAATAACAATTATTTTTTTTTGTTCAAAAATCATTGGCACACATTTTGCAAACAAAATGTATTCCAATGGTTTCATGCCATTTCCAAGCTTAATCATTAAAAAAGATATTTACTTTATTAATTAATTTAATTATTTAACAATTAAATAATTAAATAATAAATATAAATATCTTAAATATATGTATTATATTTACTTTAAATATCTCAAATACATATATT